>JAMXBD010004491.1:0-59815 GCA_024138025.1 Combretum micranthum
ATCTACCGACATAGAGTGAGTTAATCCTTTACTAAGTTACATTTCCTTGTTTGTGCTTGTAAGTAGTAGCACTAGCAATTAAGAAAGAGATAAAATGAATAATTATTGTGTGACTTGGAATTATGATTGTTGAATATAAGTTAAGAATATTGAAGGAAGGTTTGATAAATAAATTGTGATTCTTGTATTGATATGATGAAAATTGTGTTGATTGCCTTTAACTTGAACTCAACATTATTTGGTTAAATATATATTGAATTTAATTCATGTATATATAATTGTGAGTCACATTTATTTCACTATATTTTTCGTGTAGGGAAACGAGGAAATGGTAGTGGTGGCTAGTAGGAGCGGAAAGTTACATGGGCTAGTAGGAGCCAGGAAGTCTATAAGGGCGAGCAGGAGCCGGTAAATCTGCAAATATTGATGGTTCGTATGGCCTGTAACCTGCCAATCCTCGACATGGAGGGCGTTAAAATCCATGCTACACTTGATTTCGGTTAATCACGTATATTTTGCTTGCTCATGTGATTTGATGCATTCTCATATGCTTGAATTAAATACTTGTTTGCTTATGGAAATGTTCTATGATGGGAATTATCTCACTAAGCTAGATTTGTTTATACCCTTATAGCTTTTGTTACAGTATGATTATCTTTGGTTAGCCCCAAGGAGCCCCGTATGCCAGGTCAGCTTAAGCTACTAAGAGTTTTTAGGAGAAGTTGTATGTATTAAGTTTTGAACATAGGCTTCTAGGAAAATCTCTATAGTAGGCTTGTGTTATAATTGCTATTTATCTTGTTGATAGACTTTTAAGATGGGGGAATGCCCCTAAGATGATGTAAGGAATTATTATTTAAATGAAGGTTTCATGTTTATCTATATAAGTTCTTGTTGTTTTTATCATCTACTTAAATGTAATACCCTGTGAGTCTCCTGCTATCTTGGAAGTACGCCTTGCATGTGATATTAAAGCTCCTGCATGCTGACTAAGGTTGTCATTCATTAGCTTTTTATTATATGAGGTGGACTGCCACGTTTAGGGTACCCTCCGGAGCGTGACAGTAACTAGTCTAACTTTATTTCTTGTTATTATGCTAGATTCATCAAACTTGTTTTTATAATGCATTTGGTTCCAATAATAGGTCTATTATCAAGTATAGGAACTAATTTCCAAACTTCATTTCTTATGAACTAGTTTAATTCATCTTGCACGACATGTATCCAAAATTCATCTTATAAGGCTTCTTCAATATTTTTAGGTGGTTTGAGATAGAAAAAAAGATTATTTATATTTCATAAAGATGATTGTGTTTGTCTCTATTAGAAGGTTCTTCAATTATCAAACCTTTTGAATGTGATCTTAATATTTCATTCTTTGGGAAATTTTATTAAATATTCATACATAACTCCTTATTATGTTCATTTTTTCTTTATTAGTGTTTTCAATAGAAAAACATATCTAAAGTAGCAACATCACATATCATTTGAACATGAATAAGGCATAGAATCTTCAAAGGCAACACAGATGGAATTCTTCTAAACTAATGTTCTCTTATTAAACACTCTATAGGCTTTACTAGTTTAAAGAATACTAAAAAGATTCTTCATTACTTTTAGCATCAAACTTAGCTAATTGTTCTTTTCCATTGTTTAAGATGTAACATTAATGCCAAAAATAGTGGGAATAAGAAATGTCATGTCTTTTTCCTTTCCAAAGCTCATAGGGGGTTTTCTTGAGAATTGATCTTATAAAAACTCTAATGGATATATAATAGGTAGTATTTACAGCTTGGGCCCAAAAATATTTGGTAAATTATTTTCACAAACATAGCTTTAGCATTTAATTAATGTTTTATTTTTCTTTGAGCTATACCATTTTGTTGTGGAGTTATTTAGGTGCTGACAAAGTATGTTCAATGCCATATTTACTACAAAAAATCATCATTTCATAATTTTCAAATTCTCCCCCATGATTTGAATAGATATAATGTTAAGATCCTTTTCATTTTAGACTTTCTCATATTATCTAAAAAAAATCATGGTTTGTTTCGTCTTTAGATATAAAGAAGAAAGCCCATGCATATCTAGTGAAGTCATCAACAATAACCGAGATGTATTTCTTATCAAAATTTAAAGTTTGAGTAGGACCAAATAAATCCATATGCAATAGTTTTTAATAGCCTAGAAGTGGAAATGATCCTTAAACTTAAAAGAAGTCTTAGTGTATTCATTGTTAACATGTTGAAAAAATCTTATCATTTTAAAAGTTTATTTTTGGTAACTTTTATAAAAATTTTTTTTAACAAGGTTTGAAACTACGTCCATGCTAGCATGTTCATAATTTTCTATGCCATAGCCAACTATTGTCATTTTGAGAATATAAACAAGTTTAATTGATAATTTAAAACCACCTAAATAGATTTTGTAAATATTTCTTTGTCTATATCCTTTAAAATGTGCTTAGTCAATGTCAATTCTTTCAATAGAACATTTATTGGCAGAAATGGTACTCTAAAACCATTATTATACAATTGACTTATATGTATATATATTTTAGATCATCAACTAGCAACACATTTTTAATAATTAAATCTTTATTTATAAGAATGTTACCTTCACTATGAACAGTTAATTTACAATTATCTCCAATGTAACATTCTCTTATCTTTCAAGTCTAGAGATGTGAACTTATATGGTCTCCAATCATGTGTCTAGAGAAGTACAGTCCAAGTATCATTTGTTGTGCCCATTTGAAGTCTTTATAGAACAGAGTATTATTTCTTTGGTACTCATTTGAGTTTGGGTCATTTTTAATAAGATGGAACAAGAATCTCTCTCTTGAGAACCATAATCAGCTTGCTTTTATGATTTTTCTTATTTCACATTATGTGCAATATGACTAAATTTGCCATAGTAATTACATGTCCTGTAGGTGGCTTTTACAAAATGAGTATTGTGGGACTTGCAGTTACTTTTTTTTTATAGTCAATTCCATATTTATTTACTCACACCTTTGATTTCTAAAAAGTGTGTTCAAATTCTTTTTACATTTGTGAACTTGGCTATAGTTGTTTTTAATCATCTAAGCCGCTTTTAACATGATATTTTCATTTTTTAAATCTTCTAGCTCTTTTTTAATTTCATTACTACTATTGGCACATTCAACTCTAACATTATTGATAGTTTTAATTTCAAGATCAAGCAAGTTATTTTCAATTGTTAATTTTTCATTGATCTTGCTTAACTCATCATTTTTTACCTTTTAGCTTCTTATATTATTATTTTCTAATTTTAGACCATTTATTTCTTCATGTAGTTTTTCATTTTCTGATTTAATTCCTCATGCTTGATTTGAAAAATTTCTAGTTCTTCTCTATTCCATCATTAATGTTTTAAGCATATTGTTCTTTTTCTCTGCTTTAACTAACTTACAGCATACTTTATCAAACATACATATAACTCATCATAAGCAGGAGAAGAGGGGAAATATACCTCATCGTTTAGTGCATGAAGCACACATTCTCATATGAGTCACTTAAATCATCATCAGTTCAAGTGGCGATCAGTATCTCTTTTCTGGATCCCTTGGACACCTTTTTGAGTAATGGACAATATTATTAAATGTGTTATGGCTTATGACATTTATAGTACGTTATCACATCTTCATTTCGTATCTTGATGAGTTGCTGTCATCATCCACTCTCTTTGTCTTAGTGCTAAGCTCATTAAGTTTTTAAGTTTTAGAGCAATAGCCTTCATGTTTTATTTTTTTCTTTGCTTCTTAATAGCTCATGCGTTTTGAGCACTCCAAGAAGTTTTCTTTGCTCATAGTACTTAAGTCCTATGCTTCTTCTATGGGGTTCTTTTTACTTCCCAATCACTAGATAGTGACTGAGAAGTTAGAATTTATTTCCAAGTTAGTAGAATTCTTTCCAAGTACTTAAGGGATTTATGATGTTAATGAATCTATTATACATCACATCTATAGATTTATTTGGAAGCATTTTCAAGTTTTCGAACTGTCTACATAAAAGCTTAGTTTTATATCTCTAATCTAGAAATTCCTTCATAAGTCTTTTTTAATTCATCCATATTTTTTAGCAGATTTACAAATATAAAGTCTATAGAAATCACTTTCATTAGCCCACAATGCAATATGTTCCTTGCAATTTCATTTAAATCTAATCTTTTCCATCATTTTCACTATAATCTCTTTTTTCTTTTCCTTCTATGGTTAAAGACCCATTTTCTAAACATTCTAAGTTAAATCTGTTTTGAACTTTTAGACTAATTTTCATTCTACACTTCCAATATGGGTATTTAACCCCACTAGAAGTGGTAGTCTATTTATAACTTGCGCCTCTAGGAACCTAGTGCATTTGATGCCATGATCTTTACTCTATATGTGGTTAAGCATAGAAAAGATAGAGATGAGGCTTTGATATTAATTATTAATGTGAAAATGCACTAGAAAATACTGGGGGGGGGGGGGGGGGGGGGGGGGGGGGGGGTTGGGGGGGATGGTGGGTGGGGGAGGGGTGTTTATTGAGTATGTGTCCTAAAATACTCAAACAATTAATTTTAATGCAATAGATCAAATTTTACTTTAATAGCAGCAGAGTATACACAAAAATTACAATATGAAATATTAAAGAGATAGGAATAGAAAATTTGAGTATAGATTTAATGTGGAGTTCAACTCACTTTTCTCTTTATGATCTACCAATGCTTCCATCAAGGATTTCACCACACTTTATTAATCACCAAATAAGCACGCTCAAACTGAGCAATACACGCTTTTACAACACTTAGGTAATAAAATATTTCCTTTCTCTCTCTAGATGCTCACTAAAAAATAGTGAATATAAAAAACAGAGCACTATAATATTTGTCTCTCACTTTCATGATATTTACAAGTTAATGAATAAGAGAATAAGAAAATTAATGATTTGTCTATTCGCAAATAAAAGCTCTTTTTCACTTTTGCACTTCTCTTCCTTTTTTAATCTCCTAAGGATAGAGTATTTATGGCCTTCAAAAATGTAATGTCCATTAGAGATAAAGTCTCTGTCTTTAAGTCACTAAGCATTAAATGCCCCCTAATGGCTCTTTTTACCACATTGACTCATGCTTTTAAACTGTCATGCCTTAGTGCTTGTTGCCTCATTTTAGCCCTCGATCAAGTCTTTACTCACATAGACTCCATAAAGCCTTGAATTTAAACTTGTCACCCCTCAGATTGTCACGCCCTACATTCATCGCATCTTGGTTTTGACCCTCAACCAGAGTTGTGTATGTTTGAGCTTATCGAGTATTGGTTTTGAGCTTGTCAAGCCCTAACCATTAAACATGTCGAGCCCTCGTTGTGACCTTCAACCAAGACTGTGCATTTTTTAATTTATCAAGCTTTAGTCTTTGAGCTTGTCACGCCTTGAGGAGTGGACTTGTCGAGCCCTCAACGTGACCCTCGACTAGTGACTCTACATTTTTGGGCTTGTTGAACTTTGGTCTTGACTTTGTCACACCTTAGTGAGTGAAGCAGTCTAGCTCTCGACTTAATCCGCAGCCAAGGTTATGCTTGAGAATTTTGTCCCTGCTAAGAAACTGCATAATCTCCACAAAAACATGCAACATACACATACATATTCTAGCATAATATTCCTCATATTGTTTGACTAATTAGGTGTAGTTTTTCATAATTAAATAGTTAATTGTACATTATATTGTCTCATCAAAATCCATATTGAACATACAAATTCGATAAAGACTAGTTGTTTGAAGAGCCAAGGGTTATTGGGCAAATCTAATACTCTTAGAAAAGCTTACTAATTACATACAAACACGTGATTAATTCTCTCAAATCTCTTTTATATTATTTGCTTTTTTTTTTTTTTTTGTAAGAGAGATTGAGTAGTGTTGTTAAGAGCTTAGCTTGCAAATTAATATAAGGCATTACTTTAGGTTGACTAAATGTTTATTGTGAGTGTTTGGGTTATGCGAAGTAAGAAACTAAGTTTATTATAAAAACACAACTCTTGTGATATTTTTGACTGTTTCATTGTGAATTATGGTGTAACTCCTTAAAACAAATTATTTATGATTAATAAAGTGGTGTGAAGTCCTCAATTGGGAGACAATTAGGCGATTATGAAGGTTAGAGGGGAGATTAAACTCCACATTATATTCAGGCTCGATTTTTCTAATCGTTCTCATTTACTTTGTTGCAGTCTCGTTTATATATATTAATGTAAAATCATTAAACATATGCCACTTGGAACCATACCCTTAGGGTAAATTTTAAAGTTGTGAACATCTATATGTTCTTTAGAGTTAGTTTTAGAAGTGTGGATGCATAAGTGTTCCCAAGAGGCATTTTTTTCTGTCTTTTCTTTTCTTTTTTTCTTTTTTTTTTTTTTTTAAATAAAGTGGAGAACTGTAAGTGTCTCCCTAGAGTACAATTTAATAAGTGTGAATCCTTAATGTATATTAGAGGCAATTTTTGAAAGTGTTGATCCATTAGATATCTAAAGTTAAGGTTTTGAAGGTATAGAGTGAGTTTTAAGAGGCCAATAATTATCGAAAGTGTAGTGTGAATCCTTGGAGTCTAGATATTTGAAAGTGTAGAGAAAATCCTTAGTGTCCAAGTTTTAAAAGTGTAAATTGTGAACTTTGAGTTTGATTTTTGAAAGTGCAGGTTTATAATGGTTCCAAAAGTTTTCTCAAGCCAATTTTATTAAGTATAATGTCAATCAATATTTACTAGTCGATCCTTTATTAATCAATAATCATAAGGGTCTGTTTTATTTTTTATTTTTTATTTTTTTGGGTGATGGGAGGGTGGGGGAAGGAGGGGGTGGGGTGGCTGAAATCATAAGGGTCTGTTTATTTCATCACATTCTAGTCATTTTAATGTCATATTTTTATCGTTTTTAAATAAATATTTATTAAAAAATAAATATCAATGAAAACTAAATTTAATTATAAATTGACTAAACAAATGTGATACACATAAAAATCCGACTAACTAAACAGCCCTAAGCTTAGCATGGATAATTAATATAAAATAGCAACCACTTACGTGCATTTTGGCTTAGCTCTCATATATTGTACTCATATTTCTAATTAGCAACATGATATCGACAGACACCTATTATTCATTGAATGCATCTATTAGGTTTAGTTCTAGGTTTCTTGAAAAATAATTTTCGGAAAACTACGTTAAAGGTAAATAATATAGTTGCTGGAGCTGACCTAGTAATCGAGTAGGTTTATACCTCCGTTCAACTCTATCTAACCCAAAATGCGTGAAAATTTCATGGCCTTCGCCAAACATCGACGACTAATGATTGGAAGAGGCAACATTATAGTATATTTTCCAGCGATCTTAATTGAAGAATCATAAATGCAGTTTTGTTGCAAATATAACAACTTCGAATATTTTGACATTTTTATATTGATGAGTCCGAGAAAAATTAATGGATTGAAGTTGTTTTTATTCTAAATTTAATAGAATTTCCATTTATCTTATTTTACGACTCATAAAAAGACCCAAATTTCTGAGGTTCCGGACCCCGTATGATATGTGCTGTCATGTGCATAACATCCGATCCGATCTGATCCACATTTATAAGGCTGGGGACCATGGAACACAGGTCGTTGAGGTTCCTTAAAAGCAAAGTTCCCATATCGCTCCGCCGTGTTCCATGTTGAAAGGCTAATAGTTGGAATTAGTGTTGAAACTAAACTGCCAATTGACTTTGACTCAACCACAGTTACTGGCCTTGACTTGCATATATTACAGACGACGGCTTCTTCCAAAAAACCCAAATTAACACCTTAAATAAAATCTAGATTTTACGGAAAAACACGAGCTTTGACTTCCTCCAAAGTTCTATGTGTTTAGTTCTCTAGAATTGCAGTCTAGTAGTGTGTTGCTTTGATGAGACCGGTTCTCTTGGAGTTATACAAGACTAGTTCTTGTGTGGGCTCGGTGCATGGCAAGTCATGCAAACTTTTCCAACTCACCTTTTGTCTGGTTCAGCATCCTCTTCAAAAGAATTAATTTTAAAAAATATGATATGTATTGATGGCCAAAAATTATATGTAAATGTATATGTATTTTACTGCAAGAAAGAAAATAAAATTCTATCGTAAAAAAACGTAGTCGCTGATTCTATCAGTAAAGATAAAATATCTCTTACTAATATTCCGTCATAAAATTTATGAATCTACTTTTTTTTTAGCGTTTTCTTGATTTTTTTAATTTATTGGCTTGTAATTTATTTATTTATTTTATAATGTTCGACTTGTTCTGTTTTGTTTTCTATTAAGCAATTATTAGATTTTATAATCCCCAAACAGAATCCCAAATTAAGAATAAATATAACGGAACATTACGTTTAATTTCCTCTTATATACCCTAAATCATGAATGAATTTTATGTTGTAGTTTCCAGCATAAAAGAGAATAATACAGATCATGTACTTATAAGAAGATTTTTTTTAAAGAATAAAAAAAAAAAAGCCGGTGATTTGTCAATAATAATAATAATAATAATAATGGTTTGTAATCTTTCCAATCGTTGAATAGAATTTACCTAATCGCCACCGCAGGATATGAACAAGGTCAATCAAGAGTAGAAGTTTGTGTACGAGAAGCTTCCATCAGATGTATAACAAGAGACAAAACGTCCTCTACCGCTTTTATTATTATATTAATACTTTTGAACCAAGGTGGGAGTGGTTATGAGAAAAACAAATTTAAGAAGCAAAATTCAACCTTATCAAATAAAGAACCATATTACATAAATTAATGCATAAGCTTTATTTTATTAATATCAAGGCTTTGTAACAGTTTAATCCTAGTTGTACGAACTGAAGAGAGCTTGCTTTTCTTTGTGTCTCGCGTCATGCGTATATCTGTATTTGTAAAGTCATGAGCTTGCTTAAAATGGATTTTAATAGAGTTTTACCTTATCATAATATTGAATATTAATTCAAAACAAATAAAAGAAGCATTAATCTAATGTCTTGTTATTTGCATATTACAAGGATATTTATTAACGTCAATTTTCATACCGTCGGAATTCTGTTGAATAGCCTTAAAAAATTAATGAAAAAATGAAAAGGAAAGGAAATGGATTGGGTTTGCTAACTTAACGTTTGGTTTCAGTACTGTAAAGAACAAGGCAAAAATCAACTGTAGCACGTATAATACAAAAAATAGTACAATATAGTAGTATTTATTTGTATGTTGTTTTGTATTGATATACGATCATTATTTGATTTATTGGAATGAAATAAAATTACTAAAGAATAATAATTCTTTTATTTTATAATTATGGATACTTTTAAAATAAAAAGATTAGATATTACTCTAGTAAAAAAATAAAAATTTTCAATTCTATATCACTTAGAAAATACACGATCTTTATCCACATTTCATCACCGCCTTCAGACTTCCTAGGTCTATTTTAATTTCTGAAGTGATAATGTGCATGAACAGTGGCAATTACCTGATACACTGAACCGTATTTAAAAGTCTTCGGAGAAAGTGACTGCTAGCTCTAATAACATTTTAATATGATGTCTTCAATAGGTTAATTAACCCTGAAGGAAGAAAGAGTGAAAATAATATAGCACGTGGCTTTTAAGATCATTAGCATGTTCACATTGCAGCAGGCATCGTCTGGACATTTCCGGCTTGGATCAGCATTGTGTCAATTTTAACTTGAGTCATCATGGTGCGTTTCATCCAAAGTTGTTCTTACTCTCTCGTTATTATTGAAGAAGAATTCTTTCCAAGTACGTAAAATTCGGTGATCCTTTTTACTCTATGCGTGATGGGCTGGCTGCTGGTAAAGGATTTAGTGCTATTGCCAATTTGAACCTTATCTTATCATATTCATATTTTTTTTAGATGTCGCTTTAAGGGTATTTATGGTTTGGTTTAGTTCAATTTTTAAGTAAAATTAAATGGTATTTAGATCGATTTGGATCAAATCCTTGATAAACCAAACCACTTTTAATAATTTGAGATGTTAAATAAATAGATTGATATAGTTTAAATTGCTTTTTAAAACACTTTGTTTTAATCAAATTTTAATATTTGAACCGAGGAACATCAAGAAGTCATGCAACATTGTATCACGGAGACATGTTTTTTGTAATAGCAAAAGTGTACAAGACTGCTTGAGAAATAAGAAATGGCAGTGAGAGGAAATGACGAAAAAAATTCATTACTACTAATATATTACATGAAAGGACGGGTGATTGGTAAATACTAATAATATTTAAACATATATGATAAAAATATAAAAAGTAGTTTTATTATTTATGTTTTTATGTGTTAAAATTTTATTGATACCTATATATTTATCATTTCACGTGGTGTGTTAACACGATTAAAATATTTCTAAAGAAAATGAGTAGATTGTGAGAAATGATAGGGCAAGGAGGACAATAAAAAAAATAAAAAAGGTAAATAGGATTAGATTGAAATGTAAGAGTTTGAATTCGAAGATTAAACTAAGTCATAAACCATTTACGCCCTTTCTAAACGAAAATGATAAACTAAGCCAATTCCATTTTGACCTAGTTCTCGGCTCAATTCTATTATGTTTGGTTTGATAAACTTGAAGGTTTCTCCTTTTGTCGGAAGGTCAATAACAGCTTAGCCAATCCTTTGAAAATAAGTCACTGTATGACAGAGTCAAGAACTCTCTTAAGTGCAGAGGATATGTTTCATTCGGGAAAATGACAAGTTACCTCGAGGCTACTAAAAAAGGGGAAGCTATAAGCTCGAGAAAGGGTGTCATTTATTGGTGTTTATTTTGTGGTCATTAAATTAGATTATTTTAGACATAGATTGTACTTGTCCCTTTGTCCCTCCTAGGCGCTTTGTTTTCTGGGTTTGTCTCGAGTGTCAGCAAATAATACCGAATTAATGGATACTCTGAATGATATGAATAATAATAATAATTAAAAAAAAAAAAGAAAATCTAGAGAAAAGGAATGGAACCGTACTAATACCCTTTGTTTTATATTTGTTGGAAGTATGGTTTTTATATCCAGGGTCCATGTGTCATTTAATGAAATATGCTGATGTAATATATATCAATATTTGATGTTAATAATTTGAGAAAAGTGTTCGCTGTCTACAATGCTGTTTCTTTTGTGTCATTGCTAATAGGTATTTAGCATGTGTTTAATAAATTAAAAAAATATATAAAAATTATAAAATAAAAAAAATATTTTTAACACGTGTTAAATATTTATTTACGGGAATATAATGGGAACAGTCAACTAGAGACAATAAATTTTTTTCCAGTAATTTGACATAAGTTAATAAATATGTTGAACCAAAACTAGAAATAGCCAATTTGAACGAATTTTTTCCTTAAAATTTAATGATTTCTATCCATGAAACTATTTGGCTTTTACTTTGTCATTGCACAGGAAGTATTAACCAAACGAAATTAATATATAATGATGATTGGACTATTTTGCAAATTATTATAGTGCATTTATTTATTTATTTTTTATAAAATACATTATTTTTCCTTTAGGCACTATGATGAAACTCGATGGTAATAGTGTAAATTTTCGTGCCTAATTGAATTATCCGCGCCATGAAATTATTTAAAATAATGTATTAGTATATATATATTATATATAATTGCTATTTGAACAAAAATTAAAGAAAATGGTTTGTATAATAAGGAATTCGTCTAAAATTTGCCTAAGATGCTTCCATAAATTCTACTCCAAATCCTACAAAAAAAGACCATAAACTCTTTCTTACAACTCACTCCAACCAGAAAAATTATTACTTTCTGCGGTGAAAGAGAGAGAGGAGGCCAAGAGGGTGCACCTTCATAAAATTAGTTCCATATGGTTGATGCTTTTAATTCATAAACATACAAATTAGAATTTCCAATCATAGGATTATAAATATAAAAATAAGAAATTTTTTAGTAATAAACGTAATAAATTGACATATATAAGCCTTTGGTATGATATGATGATTGGAGATTCACATTTCACTTATAGGAAGCTATTAAGACTTGAAAATCACGAGATAGGTTCTATGTATAAATTTTCTAAAACCTATTCTCATAGAGTAATATATAAACAAGAAATTTTCATATCTCTTGCCTACTTCAAAACCTATGTTTTAATGTGTATAGGGTACAAGTTCTAAGATATCGAGTACCTATCCTATTAAAAATTATTTAATGATATTCATAAGCAAAAAAGAAAAAAATAGTAATGCTAAAACATTTTAGAAAAGACAGTGAAAAAAAAAAAAAACCCAAAACTTATAAGGTGAAAATCTCAAACAGCTTAATACTTAAATCAACCTTTTAAATTTTCCTTTTAATTTCCCTTGTTTTCCTCATTTTTATCCTAATTACGTTTTCCATTTATTTACCCATATTCTTTATCATTTAAGAAGTATAAGTGCTAACCTTAATCTATTAAGACTGCCTTTCTCCAACACTTTTAGGTTATATTTTTTTTCTCTTCCTCCCACATGAATTTAAAATAACGAAGATAAGAATAAAAAACAAACACTTTTTAAATATGTATTTATATTGCTCAAGTTTTGCATACGAGAGGACCTATAATGTTACCTCATATTATGTGTTCAAGGGTGGTTTAAGATATTTCAAGATAGATTCCGATCGAAAAATTTGAAAACAGCTACTTTATGAGCTAGGGTGTTGGTATGTATCTAATCCTTCTCATATTTGCTTACCCCAAGTTTAAAAGAATTACGTAAATAAATAATATTTATGGTAATTATTTAGTTTCTTATTGTTGCATTTCTACACTGCCATATGACTATAAAACAATGCTAGTTGTACTTTCAGGTTCGGAACGTGGCAACATTACAACGATGGCGATGGAAATTTTGCTGTCCATGAATACCATCTCTCTCATGTCTCCGTTAATAAATACTTATCACGTATCTAAAAAATTTGTTTTATTTTAGAGATTTTTTTTTTAATTTTTTAATTTATTTAACACATAATAAATTTTTATTTATTAGAATAGAATAAAAACACCGTTTTCAGGAGAGCAAATATTCATCCATAATAATAGAATATAGTGAATTACAAAAGTGGTGATGACATTAGTTGACGTTGGTACGAATTTCATACTAAAAAGTATGATAAACATTATTGAGGAAAAGATCATTCCCAATTTCCCACCATTTTCCTAATTTACTATGCATTTTTTATTTTTTATTTTCTTTGTTTTACTTCATACAATTTTCCATAAATGAAAACGTGTCTTCACTTTTTGAATTGACTATTCAAGAAATATTCTCCAGAAAGATTCTTGGTGGACTTCTGAATTTTAGTGGGATCGTATGAAGGACAAGCGGAAATTCCAAAATATTTGCATTTGGGAAGAAAACAAGGAAAAAAATAAATAAATAAGACAACTTCATTGTTTTTTTAAATTGGGTTAATATATTTCATTGTTCTTGTGTGTTAAATGTTGCAAAATACATATACATTCTAAGTTATGGATAAGTGCAAATCATTCATTAATCGAAATTCTATTCATTCATCAAAAAGTTGCATTCAGATATTGTAGTCTAGTCTTGGTCCACAATTCACTGATACTGAATCGTGGACCAGAAGATTATTAAAGGCAAACAGTTGAATGGAAAAACTCAAAAAATTATAGATGTCCCGGCGGAGAAATCCAACAAGCTTTGCGAATATACATAATGGGTAATCTTAAAGAAAGAAATAATTATTTATATATTTTTTCAAATTGTTAAAATATAATTATTGTTTATATACCAATATATCTCGAAAAATATAACATGAAACACTATCAAAGTCGCATTTTTCACCCATTAGGCAGGATAAATATATTTTGAGAAAGTGTGTTGGATCGTGCCAGTTACATGCCGCTGGCATTTTGACAAATTGGGCACTCTATTAAATACGACCGACCCCTCCCTTATGATATTTTCAAGTCAAATTGCTTCATGTGGACCACAAATACTAATTAAATTAAACTAACAATAGAAATTAACAAAAAAGTAAAACCATCAACATGTGTCCAAGTTGCTAGCAGCCAAGAGAGATACGGCTGAAATTTCACTTTAACCATTCATCTCCCCGTGTATCTTCTCATCTCCAAAATCGAAGATGAAAACAAGAATTCGTCAATTATACAAACTACAAAACTCAAAATCAATCAAATCAAATCCTATAATACGATGATCCTCGTACATATCACAGTACCAAATTATAAGTCAAAAAGATTATTGAAAAGATCTAAAGATGGGAATGGAGAAGTCAAGTTGTGGGGTGAGACAAACGTCGTCGTTGGACTAGGCATCAGAAAACTGTTATCCGTCAGATGATGCTTGGTGCTATATAGTGCAGGACTCAGATCATGTAAAAACCCTAGAGGGTTTTGATCAGACGGTGGAGAGAAGAAAGCAGATGGAATAGGTTGAAGCGAACCTGGACCGGGTGATAAGATCCCTGGAATAATATTACTTGTTCTCTCCACCCCATGATTTAACATTTCAATCCCTCCAATAACTTCTAGATCTTCACTTCCAATGATCTTATTATTGGGGTTTGAAGATGACCTGGTCTTTTCGATGCTAGCGAAACGTGCTGCTGGCGATATTGCACCGTTGTTGGTGGTGGACCATGGGTTATTAATGAAATTTGCCGATGTTGTTGTTGCTGCTGCTGCTGCTGCTGATGACGACGAAGACGATGACGACGATGATAACCCGGTGAGACGTTGTACCAGTGCCATGAATTCGCTGGGGTTTGTGTGGATGACCTTAGGCGAAACGGCGTAAATGATTATAGGAGGTCGAGGTTGAGGTCGAGGTTGCGGTTGTGATGGCTGGGGAGGTACAGGAGGTTTTCTAATCTTGTAAGAGTCTTTACGGACTTTGAGTGGCGCAGGGCGGGGACCTTGAAGCTCCGATGCTCTCCGCGGCGACTTGCCGGCCGGAAACTCGGATGATGAGTCCATGGCTGCGAAGGAGAGAAAGAGTGGATTTGGATCAATTTGGTGATGATAAATTGATAACAGGGAGAAGAAGATGATAATAGAGGAGGAGGAGGAGATGAAGCAAAATGAAAGTGACGAAAATTACATTATAAGTCTATTTAAAACCATCAATTTAAGAGCTTACGTGAAATATTTAGAGAGAAGGTCAATGATACAATGGGATTATTTTTTAAATTACTGATGAAATGACTATAGTATTTAATAAAAATAAAAAAAAAATTAAATAAGCTAGCTACGCTTCTAAAGTAATATAAAGACCGTATTAAATTTATTAGGAGCCGGTTTCGTGGTGTGATGGGCGTTTGAACTCGTCTAACTTTTGGTGGAATTGGAAGGGGTCCATGCGTGTGTTCTTTTTTTTTTTTAAATCACCTCACAATGGTTAATTGATGACGTATGTATTATGTGTGCATAGAAGAAAACTTAAATGTTTCATTTTTTGTATAAGTATTATTAATATTTGTCGGATGCATATGGGTTGGATCTGGGAAAATTTTTTCTATCTTGGAAATTGTGTTTTAATTTTATACTAAATAATAATAATGTGATATATATAAAATAATAATTATTATTTATTTTATTTTTAAAATATATTTATTTTTAAAATTTATTTAACATATATCAAATATTCATTAATTGAAACAGAATAGAGACTGTTTTTAGGATAGCAGATACATTTTCCGTTGGATTTACATGAATAAGTGGCCGATCCCTAGAGAGAGTTATTTTTGTTAATTTTTGATGAGTCTGACAGCACTGCCGTCCGAGAATACGGGGACATTATGAGAATTTATTAATTTTTTGACATGAGTCCGGAAATGTAAGATCAATACAAACATATAAATTAAATCACGAAAACCCTCAACGGAATCTTTGCATGATCGACATTTTGACTTTCTTTTTTGTTTTTTAATAAAGAGACCGTTGTCCCAATACTAAGAGCATCATCAAAAATATTACTTGAAAAGGTTTAAAAGAAAAAAAAAAAAAAAAAAATTCAAAATAAAAATTAAGGTGCCAATAATTGCCATATGGTATTAGATAATATTACTTGCAGTTGCCTCATAATAGTTTGTTATGAGTTGTTATTATAACTTATTTAATAAACACATTGTTTCCTTCTTTTCAGTTAACGTTGTTTTTCTCCTTCCATGTATTAAAATAAAAGCATGGTGTTTGATGATAGACCTTTCCATGCATTATATATAATGTGTTGAAATGGTAAATTACCTTTCGTATAACTACTGCTGGTCCATCTGTTCTCCATTTAATTTCCTCTTTATGATTCCAACTACCTCGGTAATTTTTTTAATTTCCTTTCCCATTCTCTTCTAGCAACACCTACGTACACGTATCTTTCCTGTGAATCGCTCAAAGATTGCGTCCGTTTTATACAGTAATATAGCCCCCCTCTATTCAAACACCACGAGAAGAAAGTACATGAATCAGAAAATTTAAAAATGCGCTCATCAGAAGCCAGGTGCCTAGGTCGTAGGTATACCATCGTTCTTCACCAGCTTCACAGATATTATAATGGAGATAATCTTTCAAGGACGACTGTATGAACAGTAGACGCGCATTATTAACCCGTCGGCAGAGTAAATGGATCACGGCACTTGTGGGCTGGCATGTTGATTGTAGGCCTGGCACAATAACCATAGCATGCATAACATACGAAGGAAAAAGATAAAAGTACAGGCACACGCAAGCTGGCACGTGGCATGCAAAACAAGTAGATCGACACGACATATCAAGCAAGATACAAGAGCCAACACGCGGATGTTTTTTTTTTAAATATTAATATAAAAATAGTGATTTTTTTTTAATTTATTTTAAATTGTATTTAAATAAATTATTTTTATTATTTTAATTAAATGTATTTGTCATTTTTAAAAAATATAATGTATTTAGTAAATTTTATTTTTTTTTTAAATGAGTTCAATTGTATTACTAATAACATATTAACTTCAATATTGTTTATTTGTGTTTAGGAAATAAAAGAAAATGAAATTATAAAATAATATTGTAATACTAATTGATTTATATGCCTTTTTAATATAATAATATAAAATAGAGATTTATTTTTTTAATTTACTTTAAATTGTATTTAAATAAATTATTTTTATTATTTTAATTAAATATATTTATCTTCTTGAAAAATATAATATAATTAGTTTATTTTATTTGTTTAAAATGATTTCAATTATATTACTATTAACATATTAACTTTAATATTTCTTAAGAAATAAAAAAAAAATGAAATTATCAAATAATATTGTAATAGTAATTAATTTACATGCTTTTTTAATAATAATATAAAAATAGTGATTTATATTTTTTAATTTACTTTAAATTGTATTTAAATAAATTATTTTTATTATTTTAGTTAAATATATTTATCTTCTTAAAAAAATATATTTAGTATATTTTATTTTTTTAAATGATTTCAATTGTATTAATATTAACATATTAATTTCAATATTTTTTAGGAATAAAAGAAAATGAAGTTACAAAATAATATTGTAATTGTAATTAATTTATATGCCCCTTTTTTAAAATAATAATAGATTTATTCTTTTAATTTACTTTAACTTGTATTTAAGTAAATTATTTTTATTATCTTAATTAAAATATATTTATCTTCTTAAAAAATATAATATACTTAGTATTTTTTTTATTTTTTTCAAATGATTTCAATTGTATTACTATTAACATATTAATTATTAAATATTAACTTCAAATTTTTTAGGAAATAAAAAAAAAAAGAAATTATCAAATAATATTGTAATAATAATTAATTTATATTAAATATTAAACTGGCTTAAATAATATATCTAGAATAATTGTAAAGTGTTAAATAAAGGAAATTAATAAATGCATTGAGAATTTGAGATCGATAGAAAAATAAATTTTATTAGTAACATTCTTTAACTACGAAAGAATATAAGAATATTGAAAAAACAAAAAAAAAAAAAGATTATCAACCATATACCCTCTCTCCTAGAAACCTTCTCTAGCCCCATCCCACTCTTTTGTTTGTGTTTGTTGTTGCAAATTCGGTGGTGATAATGACTCCTCCGATCTCGAGTCGCTGTCATTGAGCCACAAAAAGTATGGATTCGTCTGTTTCCTTCTAACACGCCGTCGTACCAAGTTACCGCACAACACTGTTAATGAAAAATAACACCTACCTCATCCTTGTCGTCGTCCCCATCACCATCTCCACCTTCTTCACCTAATCGTCACCCACATGATGATAATAATAATTATATCCATTTGCCCACCCCGGCTATGAGAGTACCGATACGAAGCTGAGTTCTACTCTTAACCTGTCCTTCTAGGTAAAAATTATAACATAGACGAGTTTAATCAGTGACACAACTTCACTAATGCCTTATGTCACATTGGTTTGGTTGTACTCGTGGACCTTCTGAACGAGACATATGTCGATCTTGTTCATATGTTTTATTCAAATGCTACTACAAACGATGCCATAGAAGATAACAATATGGTTCCCTGAGTGGATAGTGGACAACAAAGTCGGCCTTTATCACTACTTATATGTTTAGTTGTGTTCTCCATATTATCCTGGAGTATTTGAACGATCTATTCCATTAAACCAATAGGGGCGATAAGTTGCACAAAAATTGAGATATGACCAATGCATTCAACTAGGTATTTAATCGAGCTAGAGCTCTAATATGTGTTGGTGAGCGTCAATTTAACCACCAAAAGCACCTCAAGTAAAAAGATCTCTTACAATTAGTAAACTAATCCA
Source organism: Combretum micranthum (assembly GCA_024138025.1). Lineage (NCBI taxonomy): Eukaryota > Viridiplantae > Streptophyta > Magnoliopsida > Myrtales > Combretaceae > Combretum > Combretum micranthum. The sequence continues at coordinate 18,847 of JAMXBD010004491.1, forward strand.
TCATATGATTGGCTACAATATATCTCCACGAGCAAATTCAAGTAACGTCTCTGTTGAAGACGTCTACTTAATGGACACAATCATGGATACCCGAGCATTAGATATCGGCTATTTGGTCATACATTGCATTCATCGGGTGCTCGAGAGAAAGGATACCCATCTTGCATATGGTTGCCTTATCACACTCATTCTAAAATAGTGCAGATTTGACCTTTCAAATTACAAGAAAGCAGAATCAAGGTCCAAATTCGTAAAGAGTGACATAGCAAGAAGGTTATGTTTCAGTATGATCCTAAAGGCAACCAATATATTTGAGATCAAGGTGGTATAACACAATCGGGAAATGGAAATGAATCAAATGAATAGAGATTTGATATCTACTTGGATGGTCTGTCCTTCCCCCTTCCATGGCCTAATGAAGGAATACAAGACGGGCACGGACACGGACAGTAACAGGCTCAAGCTCAAATACAACAACAATCCAGATTCGATACATATAATATGGAAGACATAATGAACACTCTAATACAGATAACTAAGGTCCAAAAAGAACATGAGGGCTTGCTCAACTCTGTGAGTGTCCACATGCACAATTTCTTCGAATGGGTAAGTTATCGACTGGTGCATCCTCTACAACCACATCCATAAGGTCCACAACCATCGTATCACTATTAGCCCCTGAGCAATGCTGATGAACAAGGCGACTAATAATCACATTTACACCTTTTTTAAAATTAAATTAATTACTTTTTTTTATATCAATGTAAGTAATAATGTAATTTATATTATTATTAATAGAGTTAAAAACATTGCTTCATTAATTATCTAAATTTTATTTATGTTAAATGTTACAATAAATAATTTATTTGTAAATAATTTGAATAATTAGTTTAATTATAATTTCGAAAACCATCGAGAAAAAACAGCGAGTAAAAAATAATAAAAAAAACTAAATAAATCGTGCGAAATTAGATCTAATTGAAGGCACGCAACTAGCATGCAACATGGCACTTGAATAAATGGGTCAGCACTGCATGACACGTGAAAAAAAAAAAAAGCACGTGAAGTACGGCATGTAAGGCACGCAAGCATGAATTGGCCAGACACACAAAAGCACATGGTATGCAAAGCATGCAAAATTTGGCATGCGGACGACACGCATGACCCATTTACCATGCCTATTAACCAATGACCTACTTGCACCAAATTGCAGCCTATCGCTTTATGCACAAGATGCAATAGTGGATCTCAAGACTTCCCCACAAATTGGTATGCAATATGACCCAATTATTTATGTATTAATTGGTGCAAATTGATAATAGATTTTATTTATAATATTTATAATAGTGGATATAAAGAATAAGTTTATTTTCTATTATAATTATTACCTTTATTATAGGTGTATACTCTTGGTTTCTTTCTTAAAATATCCACTCAAATCATATATTTATCAAGGACAAGATATCAAAAGGATAGAAATATAAGTTTACATATAATCACCTTATCAAATTAAATAAATACCTAGTAAATCCCTCAAAAGTTGCACATGTCTCTTCTTTGTTAGAATTGGTACAAAATGACTAATAATACTATAGGGTACCTAATGAATTTATCCATTAATATGGGTAAAGAAAAAAAAAAGGACAAAAATAATCTTGATTAGCAAAGGTACAAACAATCTAAAAGATTCTTGACTCATTTTTTCCGCAAATAGCTTCATCAACGATATATATTAATAAGAGTCCAACTCCACTTTAATCTCACTTATTCCTAGTTCAAATGCAATTCTCAATGCTTCAATAATTGCCTTCACTTTCTTGTTCGACTTTTGCCATTTCATCACCATCCATATACCCGTTGAAGGAACTTTTCGAGAACAAACAAAGGGTTACATTTAGGTCAACTTGTTTAAATTCGACTTGTGTACAAGTGTGAATGACAACCATTAGATGAAAGAAAAAAAAAAGGACCATTAGATTAGTTTTATAAATTTAAAACTTCATGGTATAAAAGAAGCCACAAAGAAACCTTAACCCATGTTTCCATATGCTCCTACCTTATAAAGAAACCCTAATCTTCCTCTCATCCTCTACCCAATGAATGAAACAAGCACAAATTCATTAGCATATTCCACCCTTACACCAATGACAGTGGTAGAGGAGAAAGGGTGTAAACCCCGAAAATTTTCCACATTAGTATACGACCCTACAATAGATCGTATGAACTAGTTAATAGATTTAAATTCTAATCAAAGTCTAAGAATAGATCAATGCCTAGAATTTGGTTAGATAAAGGATTTAGAAATCGAATAAAGAATTTTTTTAACCCTAATTGATACCAAAAACGAGATTTCGTACCTTGAATGAATAATTCAAGATATGATTAAAAGAAAATCTAAATCTCAAACCCGAAACTTGTTTTACAAATAGGTTTAAATAGAAAAATATGAATATAGAAATTAAATGATTGTTTTTGAACTCTAATAATTCGATATTAGAACAACGAGTAGTAATGAGCTTAGATTTGAATTTAAACCCTAAATTCAAGATCCTTAGATAGTATTACACGCTACCAATAAGATTTCATGACGGGTATCAAAACTAAAGATATATATATATAGTTTAGCCTCTATATCAAATACATATTAAGTAAATAAATAACTACGTTTATAGGTAGAAAATGTAACCTAAAGATAACTGTTAGGATTATAAATACACAACGAAAACATAAACTGATGAATAACTCAAGATTTAAATTTCAAATAAATAATCGAAACATGCTTTTATTCTAATTCGAGTTTTCTTAAGCGATTGAAGCCAGCAACAAAAATTGACCTAATGAGTTCAGAAAACCCTAATCGCGGGAGATAAAATTATATAATTAACTACTATATATAAAACTTAAAATTGTATTATTTGATAATCTAAGTGTTTTGTATAATCCTATAAACATATTTTTGTACAAAAACTTTCAAATATTAGCTAATTTTTACCCGTATAACTTGTTAAATTATCCTAAAACTAAATTAAAATAATTAACTAATATATATATATATAGTGTTTTCGGTGGAAATTCGGTTGAAAGCTACGAAAGGAGAGAAGCCGGTTTTTGGAACAATAATTCACCCAAATTTTTCAACAAAAGCAACCTCTACACCAATCATTATTTGCCAACTCAACTCCTTATTAATTAGTATGAAAACAACAGCTAAATGAAGAGCAAATTCGGAGGAAATCAGAGGAAAATGCAACCGCAACCTCATCTTTCTTTCTTCTATATATATATACTTTAAGACTCGTTAAGAAGAAACAAACAACCCTCATTAATTTCTAAACCTTCCAGCACGAATCACTCTCAATTAGCAACCAAAACCACCTGGAAACAGAAATCGAACCAGCAAAACACTCAAGTTTGGATTAAAAGAAAAATAATACGAAAAACCCTTGGATACGAGTTCAAAGGTAAGTTGATGTAATTCGAATGATTTCCTTTCAATTCTAAGCATTAGGACTGACTTCTAATAATCATAGGAACGTAATAAACACAACTTCAAGCTTCGAGTTTCATCAGACAAGCTCAATCGACGTAAAAATTCGAAACCCTAGTTTTATTTCCATAAGATCGAGATCTAAAATTATATGTATGTAGAAGTGTTAAGCGTTGTTGTATGACTACATATAAGATATAGGAACACTTACAAACAGTTTAGTAATGTTTTCAACATGGGAAATTTAACAAATTTGAATCGAATCATCGAGGAAGATGATGAACAGTGCTAACACTGCCTATAAGCCGGCAGTGTAGTCGCTCAACGCTGGCGGCTTACATGGATAGGCCAGTGGTGTAGAGACGGCCTACACTGAACAGAAGCTGTAAAATTTATTTTCACGTAAAGATGAATGTAAGCCGGCTATCTGGGGATTTACGCCAACGGCGTAGGACCGGCGTACGTTGAAAGCCGACAGCTTTCAAAGCCAGTGCACCCAATATGAAATAATTTACAAAACCAAGTCTACACCGACACCTGGGTTTGAAAGCCGTGCGTACACTCATATTTCTTCAACGAAAGCTAGTTTTGGAATAAACAGAATATATATATATATATATACTTATGCAATAAACCCACTGAATACATATTATATATATATATATATATATATTTAATAGAAAAGATAGATAAGCAAATACAAATATTTAGAATTTGTGATTATTAGTTGATAATTTTTTTTTAAATCCTTAGAATTAAGAGAAAATATCTAGTGTTAATAAAAGTTATAAATAGTTAAATATTTGTTCTAAATAGATAAAATAGGTAAGAATGGAAATTGAAATAAGCTAAATATTTGAGTAATGTGATTTCTAAAAATAACAAAATAATTATACGAGTTAAATTAATAGAAACACGACGACACTAAGTATTAATAAATAAATATAATTTTCTACATTGAGTTCAGTATAGAATAACACCAAATCAGTATTAGTCACTACCAAAACTTGATAAATATCGAGTCTATGACACTAGTCACGTATAGGAATTTAATTATATAATATATTGATGAATACTTTATTCATCTTAATAGGTGACTTTGATACACTAGAGGATCTACCAGCAGATTATTACGATTGAGTCAGTATGAGCAGGTGAGTAATTTAGTCATATTGTACTGTTTGTGCTTGTAAGTAGTTGAATATGTAATGCAAAGATAATCAAACGATTGTTTTGTTGAAAGTGTGTTGTGATCTAATTGTATGAGTGATAAAATATCCTTACAAAAGTGATAATGCAATGATTTGATATTGTGAAGTAGTATGATGATGATTGTGTGTAATGTATGATCACCATAAAATTGAATAAGAATTATTGACTTAAAGAAATAATATGGTCATGCATTGCACGAACTGCATTATTGCATATATATTGGGATGATAGCCTGCTACATATTAATATTTCGGTTCTCTGTTAGTGCTTGGTTGTTCTAATGTGTTAGTTCTTTCAAGGCTTTCTTTGTTTCGTCGGTTCTACGGGAACTAAGTGGCACCGAAGAACGTCGCCCGTAGTATTGCTTTGAAATGATTAATACTTAGGGAGTTGCTAAGGTGCGTGCAGGAGATGGTCACTTTAACTGATTATATTCAGTGATAACCCTAAAACGAGAAATCGTTGATTCTCCTGTGTACTTAGTCTAACCTGGGTAGGTGGTCATGGAGTAATGGTTCTTCAACCCTTAAAAAAAGGGCATAAATCTTTTTCTGTTTGGATTCTAGATCATCAAGTTGTATCTGTACATATGATTGAGTGTTTGCATTACATATGATTTGCTAATAACTTATGTGATGTAAGTATGTCTGGTTTTTCACTGAGCTGTGGTTTCGCTTATACTCTAACAGTCTTTTCAGGTTTACTTTACGACCCTGGTTAGTCACTTCTAGAATATGGCTCCGATAAGAGCTTAGGAGCTGGAAGTCTACGGTTATTTTTGGTTTAATGGTTATGTACTATTAAATAGATTATCTAGTTGTGTACTTCAGAAGGACTATTTGGTTTGTAATAGTTCTGTAATGTTTATTTACTAATTTATTTCTTTCATGTATTTGTCATTTCTTATCAAGCAACTAAAAGATCCTGTTGTTTTGAAACCTGTCATTCTCTGAAGGTAATCTAGTAATAGTATTTAAGTGTGACTTGTTTACTACTGCTAGGGTACCCTTGGGGCATGACAAAGGGTGCTCTACACACACTGTAGAGCATCGATTTTGGAGCAAGGGTTAGGGTTTTCACTTCCTTTTGCTGCCATTGAATCTTGGTAGGTTTTCATCCTTCCCTCTTCTGCTTTCCTTGAATCATATGCGTCATTGTTGTTTTGTCTCTTGTTCCTAGGATATTTGTTCGGTGAAACCTTAGTCCCTTGGGGCATGACAAAGGGTGCTCTACACACACTGTAGAGCATCGATTTTGGAGCAAGGGTTAGGGTTTTCACTTCCTTTTGCTGCCATTGAATCTTGGTAGGTTTTCATCCTTCCCTCTTCTGCTTTTCCTTGAATCATATGCGTCATTGTTGTTTTGTCTCTTGTTCCTAGGATATTTGTTTGGTGAAACTTTAGTCAAACCTTTTTCTCTTTTTTCTTCTTACTTATACGATGAAATATTTAAGGGTTTTTTTTTTTTTTAAAGTTTGTTTTCTTTTCTTTTCTTTTTTTTTTTTTTTGCAAATGGGAAAGTTATGTTTTTTTTTTTTTTTTTACATCTACAAAATTTATTCTAGTTATCTATATAGTATTTATTGGCGAGAAGGGTCATAATCATAAAGACAAATCTTGTCGAGTCCTCTTGATAGATAATTAATGATATATGAGAAGGTTTTGATGCTTAAACTTTTGAATTTCATCCGTCAATTATTTTCTTTGTTTTATGAATTGTGAAGGAAAATATTTTAGTAGATGTGTGTGTGTGTGTATATATTTCTGCCCCCATATGAGAAGATGGATAATTTATTAGGTTTTGCATGGATTGGTTAGCTTTTAATTTTACATCCATTTGACAGCTGCCGATAGTATTGTATACACTTTCTTTTTTGGCATTTTAACAATCTTTTTTCTTTCAGTTTATCATTCTAATACTTATACTTTTTTTTGTCTGGTCATTCTAATACTTATTCAAAAAAACGTTATTCTACTTATAGAGGACATGTATCATAGGTAAGAGGAAGTCAAGGGCAAAGTCGCCTCTTAAGAAGTGGATGGACAAACTTGATACAGTTTTCAGCTCTCCAATCTGCAACCATAGAACAAGTGTTGAATGTTGCATGTAAGTAGCGTGCTAATTATAATGTTTCATCTCTTGTTAAATCTTGTGATAGTATATGGAGTTTTAAATATCTAATATTTCTAAATCTTGTATTACATTATAGTGCATAAATTTATGACTTTAATCGATAGTTTCATGCACTTTTGTGGGGTATGTTTTGCTAAGAAGTATTTGCTTGCTGCAAGTGAGTCATCTTAACTTGATTGTTCATTATGCAATCACAATGAGGTTTTTCTTCATGAGCTTATGAGGTAATAAGCGTCTTCATTAAGCTTTTTGTGGTGTAATTAAGGGTGTGGTGGATTTTTATTCGCAATGTGCCGATTTCTTTATTTTGTACTAGGTAGATAAATGTTCTATTTGCCATTAATTTGTTCTAAGTATTCACATTTGTTCTAGCGATAGGATGACCTAGAACTTCTGCATTAACCTAAGACAAATATGATAAATTGGGACATTGTACATAGGACTACTGACCTAGAAGATTTAATTAGACAAAGGAGAAACAATAATAGCACTTGTTCGCAATCTACTAGTTCTTTATTTTGTACTAGGTGGATGAATGTTCTAGCTTCTATTTATTTGCTCTAGATATTCACATTTATTCTAACTGTATGATGACTTAGAACTTCCGCACGAACCTAGGACATATGTGATAACCTAGGACATTTGACCTAGGACTCTTGTAAACCCCTAATTTTTTTTTTCATAACTCTTAGAAAATAATTTTAATGCTGAAAACCAATATCAAAACCCTAAAATCAACTCAAGTTAAACACCGAACTCTAGAAACTCTAAATAAGATCAGATATAAATTTCATAACCTTAAGAGAACCTTAAAAAACAAAATAGAAAATCTAATAATCGTTCAATTCAAATTCGAACAATAAAAAATTCATCTATCTAATCTCTAACACGCAAAAAAAGACAGTATGTCCAAATAATATTCAATAACCAAATAATAAGAAATATTTTAGTAAAAATTCGACTAATTAAACAAAACAACTTCTTAACATGCAAACTGAGATAACCTTACTGGATATCAATTAATGTCAAAATTATAAAACCCTAGATTCTTCTGTGAATCTTAGAATCAAAATTTAAAATTTAAAATTAATGCCAAAAGCAAAATCGAGTTAACAATTAAATCTTCAAAGACATTGACTCGATTAGACAATTCAGAGAACTATAAAATATTAAATAAATCATAAAAATAAAGTAAAACTTAAATTTTGAACCAAAAATATAATATAGTCATAAACCCCTAGATTTTATAATCTTACAAGTAAATCTTAAAGCCAAAATTGAAACTAAAACCCTAAAAGTTAACTAAGCCAACAACAAGCCCTAGTGAGACTAGATCCGGCAATCCTACGCTTGAAATCCTAAAACAGTATAATTGAGATAACCTTAGATTATAGACCGAAATAATGTGATACAACTTAACAAGATTAGATTCACCAAAAATTGGATCGTTTTGGATTTGAACGAGATCAGTTTTTGAAAACAAGGTTCCGGCACATAAAAAGGTAAAAATATTCCGAAAACATATCTCGATTCGTCATTAGATAAGAAATCATAAAATATCAGTTACAAAATTTTAAGGCTTCTAAAAATATTAGACATAGCCTTTCTGCACGTATTTTTATTACTTCTAGTATTTTATTTATCTTGTCTACTATTCATTTGCTATTCATTACTTTTCACTACTATTCATCTATCTCTACTTTTCTTTACCACCTATTTCTTACAACCTATAAACCTATTTCTTACATTTATATTTTCAATATTACTTTTTACACAACTTCTCTTGTACTTTACTTATTTTTTTTACTAAAATTAATTTTTAATCACATTTCCTCCCTTTCTCCCTAAAGTGTTAGCCATACTCTCTCTCTCTCTCTCTTCTATCTATTTTTTCAATTAATTTTATTCACATTAATTTCCACTCCAAAACTCTATATATATCACCTTCTTCCTTCTCATTTTATATACTTTTCTCTCTACGTAATAAAACTCTTGCAAAATTTCTCCACAAATCCTCTCTCCTTCCCATCCCAAACCGTGAGCTCCCTTCTCCATTTCTTTGTAATTTTCACAAAATTTTCTTTTCATATATCTTTTATCTACCATCTTCCATCCTCATATACCTTAGGTAAACACTTAAACCCTCTCTTTAGTTCATGAAAACATAATATGAACATCATGTATGTTTTGATTTCAACACGTCCCCATGAGCTTATGCTAGGGAGTGAAATCAAGAAAACAACATCATCTTCATGTCTTATTTTAATCTATGCCAAAATTTATGTTATATTGTATCAATGTTTCTAACATAACTTTTTATATGTTATTATGTGTGCATATTCTAGAGCCTAAAGCTTACTAATCTAACATTATATTTATGCTTTTATTTCATTGCTTACTTATTTCATGCAAATAAGTAAGACTAGTCAACTTTTAGTCTTAGACTTGTCCTTAATCAAGTCAAAACAAAAGGAACTTGTCTATAATCTAAGTCCCAGGGAGTCTTGATGAAGCTTAAGATTCCTAAAGTTATTTTCTTGCTTTTCTTATTTTCTTTATTGGTCTTGTCCACTCTAGGTCGCCGAAAGCCTAAAAATTAATCTAAGACTTCTATAATTTTCTCTATCATGCTTTTCTTATTTCTTTATGGAAGTTGTCCATTTCTAAATTCCGGGAAGTCTTGATAACAAGCTAAGACTTCCATATTTTTTTTTCTTATATTTACCTATTTGATTTTCTACTCCTCTATTTTCTACATAAGTTAGAATATTCTCATAACATGATTATTAAGTTCATATGCATGCATGTGCATAAAGTAATGTTATTGTCTCAGTAAATTTTTCAAAATAAGAAATTCAAGATATCCCCTTTTCATGAAAATAACTTTAAATCATCAAAGGCAATGATTTTCAATACTTAAGAAGGATATTTACTAAGATTTAGGATAATGGTTCAACGACACTATTTCCAAGACATTAAAATAAATATATCATTAATTTTTAATGTTAATAATTCTTTTTTCTGCAAAAAAATTATTTATATGGCTTATGCCAATATTTTGTTAAATTCTATGAATCAAAACAAATTTTTCCAAGACAAGCCTAAAAGCAACTCACTAGTTAAAATCCACTTAGAAATAAAATCGTATACAACTTAAGGAACTAAGTTTTAAGAACTAAATTCATTTTCTTTTTATGAAGATAAGGAAATATAAATAATAGTTATAATAATTTGGCACCCACTTATAACAAACTAAAAATCTTAGTTTTCTTCCAACAACCTCTAAGGGTCAATGTGTTGAAAATTTATTAATTAAGAAAGAGATTGTAAGCGCCGGAAAATTTCAGTAAATAATTCCAAAATGAACTTCGAAAATAAACCCTAAAAATGACGCCGAATTAAAATCGAATTTCAACTGGCCTTAAATCACGAACGAATCCAGAAATTTCTTAATCTTGAGAAAATGAAAATCCTTAAAATAAAATAAGAACTCAACAGTCTTCAAATTTAAAACTACTACGTACGACAAATTCCATACTTAACTCTAAATTGTAAAATCGGTTAATATAGAATTCAAAAACAAATCATTAAAAAAAAATCGATAAACCTTCGGAAATAAAACTCAATTCAAGAATTTAGAAAGCGTTGAGAAATATTAAATACTTACAAAAATAAAATTTAAAATAAATTTCTTAAATTAAAAATGTTGTATAAACATAAAACATCAGTTTCCAAATTGACAAAGATATAAATCAAAAAATCACCCGGGAACCCTAAGTGGAATACGGTAGTCTAAGTTCGACAATCCCACACTCTTAGCTCTAAAGGCCGAGGTGTGGTTTAAGTGTGTAGTGTAGCTCGTAATAATACAAGGTCGCTTAAAAATATCAGACTGGTAAATTTTTTACCTATTTTGAACCGTTCGGATACAGACATCAAAAAGCGCGTCTTGGGGCTCGAGATATAAAAAATATACCATTAATACCATTAGACTCGTATTTTTATAAGGATTTCTAAAATATCAGTTTTATAATTTTTTCAATAACTAGAATTATCTGATTTTGCGATTATATTTGTATTTCATTACTACCAGTAATTAACTAGTCTTTTGTACTATTCACTACTATTCATTACACAATTTTATTATTCTTATAAACCCTTATATTTTTAGATAAATATTTTATATATCATAGAAAATTTCGTTTTTCCAAATTTAGTTCATTTTGGGTTTATACGGGATCAGATTCTGTTTAAGATCCGATACTAAAAATAAAATAAATTAATTTAATAATTTAACAATATTTTTTTTCATAAAATATTTTTTTTAGAATTTTTGGGGTTATAAAAATATCAATTATAGCTCATATTCGCGTATTTTAATCATACCGGTAACTTATTTGATAATTCACTAAAATAAATTAATTAATTATCTTATTTTAATTATGAAAAATCGGTGCAAATATTTGGAATACATTTTTATATTTTTCTTATTTTTATTTTATTTTACTAAGAAAGTACTCTTACAACCCGTACCTTTAAGTACACCTTTCATACATCACTTCTTTTTCACTTCAATCTTTCTACCCTTTAATATCACTTCATGGCAGAAAATTTGACTTCTTTTTGCTACCTTTTGTCTCTTGAAATGCCCCTAATTTGATTAAATAAACCTATTTTTATCCTTCTTCAAGAAGCTACACTTACACATTAATTACACATTACATTTTCAAGTCAAAAGCTAACCAAATTCTCTCTCTCTCCTCCCAAAATTCACGCCTGCTCTTGCATTGTATAGGCTGCGATTTTATTTTATTTTTACTTCATTTAATGAGTCTTTAACTCATTTAATCTCTCTCCTTCATTTACACCTTTTACCCTTTACAATTCCTTACACTTTTCTCTCTATTTTTCCTCTCTTTCTCTCTTCTTTTCTCTTGTTCTTCCAAGAAAACAAGCTGCCCCCATTTCCATTTCTTGCTTCCACACTCTATTCTTGAAGATCCTTAGAGTAAACCTTCTTCTTAAGCTTCCATAGAGGATATAGGTAAAGTATAGTGAGAGTTTGATGCATCAAATGACCTTCCATAAGCTTAAAAGCTAAGGATGATGATGCCAAAATGAAACACTCCTCTTATCCATGAGTACTCTCTTGTAATATTATTATTTTCTTGCTAGAAGTAGTTATATTTTGTAGATCTAGCTTTTTATGTAGCTTTGATTATGTTTACGTTTAGATCTATGAGTTTATAGTTCACTACCATGCATTCTTTTTATATTCATGTTCATATTATGTGTAGATCTTAGATTTGAACTTGAATAAAAATAGTAAAATTCGCATCCTGACAAAACCTATATTTAAAAACCCTCTTCCAAGTCTCAAAATGGGAGTTTTAGTTGAGAAAATGAAGGTTTAGTGGATGTACATCATCAAGACTTCTTTTTATAAGAATCAAAAATGATTTTCAAAATAAAAATCTCATTTTCGGATTTTGGTCATGGTATAGTTTAAAAACATGTTTTACAACTCAAAAATGAAGATTTTATTCAAGAAATGGAAGGCTCTTAAGATATGATATGTAAAGGATGAGTTTTCCTAAGTTTAGATGGATTTTATCAAAAGATATGTCAAAAAATAAATTTGGTAAATTCGGATCTCAACCAAGACCAATTTAAAAAACCCATTTATCAACTCTAAAACTCATGTTTTATGTGAAAATGAAGGGTACAGGTAAAAAGTATCATTAAGTGGTGATTTTTACAAGTTGAAATGAGTTTTGACGAAATTAATGTGTAAAACAAAGTAGAATCAAGATGGAAAATTTTGAGTTAGTAGTCAACTTGTAAAATTCGTAACTTTGGATGATGCCCATGAAAACACTTATTATCCAAGTTCAAAATAAAGTTTTATGTATTAAATGAAATCCTTAAGTAGGTATATAAAGTCTTAAATTTTAATGCATTAAACAAGTTTTTCCCAAGGAATCATTCAAAAAGTGGATTTCTAAAAATTCGGATTTTTGAGTAAATCCTATTTGAAAACATATTTGCAAAGTGCAAAATGCAAATTTTTATGTAAAAATGAAGGCCTTAGGTAGTATAGGTTATGAAGACTCAATTTTAACTAAGATAACTAGAAATTCCTAAGAATGAATTCCAAAACACTAGTGTGATATCAAAGTTAGAAAACAAGATTTTTCATAAGTAGTTGTTATTGTGGTCTTGCAAAATAAAGTTATAAAATTTTCTCTTAGCGAAAATCATCAAGATCACACATACATTAAACTCATCACATGTCATTCATGTTAGGAAATCATTCATATTTCATGTATTCTTGAATTATCAAATAGGAACATTTCAAGGAATTACAAAACTATTTTTCGGAAATGGAGATCGTTACTAATCAGATCTGATCCCTCTGTTTCGTGACCTAAATATTTTCAAAACTTAAATATGATATTAGAATTATATAGATCTTTCAATAGATATCGATAATTTTCCAAATTCCGAGTTGAAACGACCAAGTTATGGCCGTTTTAAGTTGGAATTCCCGCTTAGGACGAGAATTACAAATTTGATAGGTTGTATAAGATAGTTTGGATTAGTTAAGTGATGAAATACTTATTATGGTATTTCCTCCTTTTTAGGTAACCTCGAAATCGACGCTTCCCTACCACCGAATTACTTTTACTAAGAGACCGGTGATCCAATGGCCGAGTGAGTCTTCTTCTTATTTTGTTACCTTATTCGTGCTTGTAGGTAATTGCATTAGAATTATAGAAAAATAAAAACTGATATGAATGGGGTGGGATAGATGATGAGATTTTGATGCATGTATGCCAAAGAATACTAAAGCATATCGAAACCATGATTCGATTGGATAACTGCACTGTTCATATTACTTCTGTTATGTGTATGATATTGGTTGGTCACTCTAAAGAATGTATGAATATTTTGACCTAAGCAAAAAAATTAAATTGGTCATGCATCACATCGGACATGTTGCATTTGGTAGCGTGCTACTCCTACGCAGGTCGATCGGTATGGTCCGAGGACTTGTTTGGATAATGAGACCCAGTGCCAGAGCTCATTTATAGGGAACTAAGGCACATCGGGGATGCATTCCATGGGTGAGCCTAGTCAAGTCGAGTGCTATGAGCTAAGGGCCGGGGACTAGCAGCGGTCGTATAGACTTTCAATACTATCCCTAACCCAAGATACGAAGGGCGTAAATCCGTTTTGTGTATGGGTTCCGGATGCCCATACATAATTGTCTGCTCATGTGTTTGTTCATGCATAACATATGTTTGATTTATAACTTGCTTGTTATGCTACGGAATTAAGGGAATTCTCACTAAGCTAGTGTAGCTTATACCCTAATAGATGTTTGAATGAACAAGTTATCTCAAGAATGCTAATAGGACCGAGATGGTTGGAGCTGGGAATGACTTCGGGATTCCGGCAGGAAGTATGAATACTTGAAGTTATTAGCTAGGTTTTATGATTTGCTTTGTAATAGTTTTATGTAGTGAAATCTTTTGATAAATTGTAAATTGAAGTATAGTGAAGTGTAATTCCTTTACATTTGTTACTCAAGTTGTACCAATATAAAATATATTACTCCGATGTGTCTCTCATGTGTTAGACGCCTTGTACATAGTATGGAAGCCTTCTTGTGACTAGGCGGTCATTCCTAGGCTTTAATATTGTGTACGGCGGACTGCCACGTTTAGGATACCTTTCAGGGCGTGACAGAAATAGTATAAGAATAAAAATTTAGAACAAGCCATTCACCTATACTTTCTCATATACTAAAACTTAAAATATTTTGGAGCTAATAAAACTTAGAATGATTTTTCTTCATAACCACATAAAGATTCATGTGATGGAAAATATTTAGTTAAAAGAAGTTTAATATTGAAATAAAATATTCATGAACCCAAAGTAAATGTAAAATCATGATTTTCTTTAATTAAGTTTCACATTTATAAAATCTAAGAATTAAATTTTATTTAAAAATCAAGCTTAGGAATTTTTTTTTTTTAAAGGAGATACACTTAAAGTTTCATGCCAATAATAAGTAAAACCATGTCTTGTATAGTAAATTATTCTTTTAAAATATAAGACCTTTGAGATTTCGAAATATATATAATTTTTTTATTTTTGATAAGTTACATGTTTACAAAGAGCAAATTTTATCACAACTCAAGAACATGATTTTTCATAAAACTCAATATTACTACTTTCTACAAAAGATTATTTTACAAAGTTTTATTTAGAACAACATCACTAAGATCATGCATATAATATGAGTTATTGTCAATATTAAATGATTTTCAAAGGTAGAAATATTTATATGTTTGTTACAAAGTATCTAACAGAAGAAAAACTTGGGAAAATTTTAAAATTTAAGGGCTGGAACTTTCGGGTCAGATCTATATCGACCAATTTCGAAACCCAAATGGCTTTAAATGTTGCAAATAAGCTTAGAAATAGATAGACATTTTAAATAGGTAGAAAAGCAACTACTAATATGCGAAATTCTAAGCTAAAATGAGCAAATTATTGCCATTTTAAATTGGAATTTCCTTTCATTCGAATTTTGACAAAAATAACAATATATAATTAGAAAGTTTAGGTAGCACTTCTATGAAATACTCATTTTACGTATTTCTTTTGTCTAGGTGATAAGGAATACGAGACTCCCCTCTCTGAGGATTATTACAACTAAGTAGATTGCAACAAAGACGAGTGAGTTTTCTCTCTTGATTTCGTTACCTTGTTTGTGATTGTAGATAGTTGCACTAGATCTATAGGTAGAAGATAAAATGAATATGTATGGGGTTATGGGTTTATATATAAATACTTCTACGTATGTGTGACAAGGAATACTGAGCATATCGAAACTAACAAATGATTGTTTAAGCACATTATTAATATTATTTGTTGCTATGCGTGTATGATGCTTGATTTATCACCCTCAAAGTATACTTTAATTATACTCGACTTTGACATAAATGAAATGGATACACATTGCATCCATCAAGTCACATATGAAAGACTGCTACTCCTACACGAGGAATCAGAATGGTAAGAGGCCAAGCTTATTCGAAGAGGCTCGTGACTATGCTCATTTTTAGGTAACTAAGGGGTACCGGCCATACATCCTAAGGATGAGCCGCACCGATTGATCACTGAGGGTAGAGTGCGTCTGGGGTAGCAATGAAGGTCTTGTAGACCTTCAAATACCATTCCCTAACCCTCGATATGGAAAGCGTAAATCCGTTCTATGTATGGTTTCCAGATACCCATATATAATTTTTTGTATCTTGTGTTGTTGCATAACATGCATAACATATGCATAGAATTAATAAACTTGTTTGAAATAAGGCACGAATAAAGTGAATATCTGACTAAGCACGTTGTAAGCTTACACCCCCATAGATCTTTATTGAAACAGGTATACTTGTGACTCCATTTGAGGATTGGGACATGAGGGGATCGTTGGTAGATTCTTGAGATCTTATGGAAGAAGTAAGGACATAGAATGAATTTTACTTTCTTGAAATTTCTTTACAAGATATATATGATATGTTGTTATTTTAAGGATTGCTAGGAAATGTATTTATGTATACTTGAAGTTGTTAGCGAGAGTATGCCCCTAAGAATTGTAATTTACCTTATTTATGTTTAATGAAAGTATTTCTCTTGCTTTGTTACTTAATTGTTATCAATATAAATTATGCTACTCCGACACATTCCCTTTGTTGTGATGTACACCTTGTGCATGATACAAAAGTCTTTGCTTGACTAAGGTAGTTATTCCTAGGCTTTAATATTGTGTATGACAGATTATTACATTTATGGTACTCCTCGGGGTGTGTCAACTTCTGACCTAGTAGATTTAACATCACATAGAACAAACAACAAGAGCACTTGTTTGAAATGTACTGGGTTCTTTATTTTGTACTAAATTGAGGAATATTTGAAGTTCTATTAATTTGTTTTAGGTGTTCACATATGTTCTACTTGTACAATGATCTAGGACTTCTATACTTACTAGGACATATGTGGTAACTTAGGACTTTGTACCTAGGACTCCTGGCCTAAACGATCTAACTAAACATAAAACAAACAACAATAGCTGTTTGATCTATATTTAGTCTGTTTGATTTTTTTATGAGTAAAAAGATCTATTTTTCATTTGTATTTATTTTTTACATTAAATCTAAAGATAATGTGATATTAATTATTCTAGTAGTAGTAATTCGTTTTTTTTTTTGTCAATAATTTGAACTTAGTAAATTTTCAAAATAGATTAGTAGAATTTGATAAAACTTTTTTTTTTCCATTGTTTTTAAATATATAATTCATTAAGTGCAAGTTGTACATCCAGATAAAAGAAAATGAGTTGAAAATACCGGTCTATTTGGTATTTTAGCAAGAAATGGACAAGGAATAAAACAAAGTTAAAGAAGACGAATAAGATTCTCACACTCTTAAAGATTCAACATCATCTTAAAGTGATTCTCTAATAGCTAATGAGGAGAAACTAGAAAGAGCACCAACTAAAGCACCCAAAAGATTTTCCAAGAAAAAGATTTTTAAAGTATTTTGCCTGTGGAAGAGACGACATAACTTTTATACCTACATTTTAACCTTCATAATGCAAATTTGTAATAGAGGTAATTTAAATTGTGAAAGTTATTACTGAAATACATGACTGTTTGCCTAAACCCAACCATAACCTATGAATGTTGCATCAATAATGAAAGAGCAATAAAATTAGGTAACATTACTTAAGCACGATAGAGTATAATCACAAAGGACCCAACATAAATGAATACAAATGACCTAACACACATAGGAGAACCTAGCACTTTCAAATATACCTAACACACCTTCCACTTGTAAAAGGACCTAGCAAAATGACCTAGCACTTGCATAAGGATCTACGACAAATGACCCAACACTTGCACAAGGACCTACTACAAATGACCTAACACTTATAAGAAGACTTAACCTAACTTGCATCAGGATCTAGCACAAATGACCTAGCACTAAATAAGGACATAAGACAAATGACTTAGCATACATAAGAGAACATAGTAATTTCGGATATACCTAACACATATGACCTCGTACTCGTAAAAGGACCTAGCACAAATGGCTCGGTACTTGCATAAGGACCTAGCATAAATAACCTAGCATTTGCATAAGGACCTAGCACAACTAACTTAACACTTATTAGAGTATCTAACCTCACTTGCATAAGGATCTCATAAATGACCTAGCACTTGCATAAGAACTAGGGCAAATGACTTAGCACACTTAAAGAACCTAGCACTTTCAGATATACCTAGCAAATATGACTTAGCACTTGTAAAGGACCTAACACAAATGGCCTAGCACTTACATAAAGACCTGGCCAAGTGACTAATACATCCATAAGGACTAATGACAAACGACTTAGCACTTGCAAAACCTAACACAAATAACCTAGCACTTTAGAGGACCTAACCTAACTTGTATAAGGATCTAGTATAAATGACCTAACACTTACATAAAGACTTAGTACAAATGACCCAACACTTGCATGAGGACTTAGTAAACAAACGACCTAGCACCTATAAAGGACTTAGCACAAACGACCCACCACTTACATAAAGACTTAGCACAATGACCTAACACTTGCATAAGAACCTAGGATAAATGACAAGCACTTGCATAAGAACCTAGCACAAACAACTTATACTTATAAGCATAAACAACTAGCACTTAATAAGGACCTAACATATAAACCTAGCACTTAATAAGAGGACATAAATAACTTATAAGGTCCTAGCATAAACGACCTAGCACTTGCATAAGGACTAGACAAATGACCTGTCACTTATGATAACCCAAACCTAACTTGTAAAAGGACCTAGCACTTGCATAAGAACCTAGGACAAAAATAGCCACTTGCATAAGGACTAACATAAACAACTTAGCACTATAAGAGGACCTAACCTAACTTGTAAAGGACATACCACAAATGACATGAGCACTTTGCAAAGGATCTGCCTGTGTATATAACCTAGCACAAACGAATTTTTTAATTTTTATATTAATGTAATGTGTTTAATACATTTGTATACAATACATACACATACAGTATGTGTGATTCTATGTTAAGCTATAAGATTATATGTGTATTATTTATAAATTGTGTATAAGTAATTATTTATACATATGTAGAATTTATAATTATATATGTTATATAGGTGCACATGCATGATATAAAATATAAATTATATACATACATTATTTTATATAAATAAATATTTATATTATGATTATAGATCTTATTTAAGTATAGATCATATATATCATTTATAGATATATCTCTTATAAACAAATATATATTATATGGTATAATGCATCTCTATGATATATATAATTTAATATCTATAATAAGCAAATGACACTTATCAACTCAAATAAATATTAATTAATATTATGTATAGCATTTACATATTGTATCATTATATAATACATATATATCTAACATATATATATATAATTATTATGTATTTCTCTTTAATAGACATGCAATACTTAACAAAAAGGTAAGAAGAATAAAATCTTATGGCTTTTGGGCCAACACACCCTATCACTACCAGTGTTATTTTCTTACTTGTTGACCTAATAGGTTATATTTGAGCCTAGTAGACATTTCAATTACTTGAAAATGACTAATAGACTTTAATAATTTAAAATGAGCCTAATTACAATGGTTATGGGTTATTGAACTCATAAGAAGAACAGGCCCTTTAAGTTTAAATAGGCTAATTAAGTTTGAAATTAAGTATTAGGATCGTAAAAGGAATAGGTCCATTTAAGTTCAAATGAGCTTTTTTATCTTTAAGTATAAATCATAAATAGAACACAAAATATAGGGCTTTTGGGCCCAATACACCCATTAAGTGTATTATATGGCTTTAGGCCTAATAGGTTAAAACTAGAATGGTTACATGTATATTAGGCTCATAAGTGGAATAAATCCATTTAAGTTGAAATAATCCAATTGAGTTGAAATCAAATTATTAGGCTCATAAGTGGAATGGACCATTTAAATTCAAATACGACCTATTTCTATATTTAAGTATAGATCATATATTGGTTAGGATTCTGTTTAAAAGTCATGTTAAGAGCAAGAATACGAAGTTGAAGTTTTCTAAATTTATAAAATAATAATAAGTTTTGTTCAACTTCTGTTGCAATCACCAACCAAGGTAAGCACATCTACCGAAGTAGCATAGAAATTATTAGGTCATATTCCTTAGGGATCGTTAGCATCTATCATACTTACTCTAAATCTATTATCTAGCCAAATAAAAACTTAGCAAAACATTATGAACACAGGATAAAACTAAGCTATGTTAAAACTAGATATAAACACATTTTTAGGGCAAATTAAGGATATAAGTTTGTTGATACAAGACAGATCTTAGGACTTGCTTCACCAAGCCCTTATCATGTGATTTCTTAATAAACTTAAAGATTCGTTTGCTGGTTAACTTGTACTGTCAGATTCATTAATGTAAGCTAAAGCTCTTTCAAGGTCAGAACCTCTAGATCTAAATCAGACCACTGGAATCTCTTCACAATCTATTGACAATCTAAATCCGCATAGAGTTTAAGAATATTTTGATTAAAAACTCATTTTGGAATTTCAAAAACAAGTGACAAAAAGTTTGACCATCCTTAACAACTTAGATCTATTTTAAAAATGATCTCTTGATTTATTTAGTTGAAAACAAACATGAATCTAAAAAGTGTACGATACGGTTAGCTCACGAAAAATAAGTTGAAGCTGCTAAATATAGGTTCTCAATCAATATTCATTTAAAAAGCATTTGAAAATGTGAGTCAGATCTTCGATTCACAAACCCTAAGTTAAGATAATTACTTTTCCATAAGTGCAAACATTAAGTATAGGTCAAGAGAAATAATATGAAAATAAAGATGAGTATTAAAGAGTAAGCATAAAATTCTTACACAAACAAATTGTCTGGTTTAATATGAATTTACCTAGAAAAGCTCAAATATCTAATAAGAAGGAAGATTTCTCTTACTAAAAATTCTCACACTACTATGCAAGTAATTTGTTACATATGGTACAACATACTTCACATTTTTGCTCATTTATTTATAGATGATAGGCATAGAAATCACAAAGATTTTATTCGCTAGCGTAACAGATTCTTTATAACAAACGTTGTCCTTATCTTCATGTGCTCCAAATTAGAGCAACGTGTCCATGATGTCCAGGACAAGGTGTTAACTTCTCTAATATTGTTTTGATGATAATAAAGAGAAATTAAAGTGATTAATGTGATTGTTCATGGAGTACAAGTTGATAATAAAATAAAAGTTGTAAAATGGATGTCATAAGTATGATAAGATAGAACTTAGTTTGGAACCTTTGAAAGTAAAGATTAGATAAAGATTAAAAGGTTATAAGCTTTTTCAGAAATATTGAGAAAAGGTTGAAGTTTAGCTAAAAGCCTATCATAAGCTATTCCAGAACGTTTCGCAAACAACACAACATGCTAGACAGAAGCTACTTCAAAACCTTCAACGAGAGAAAAATAAATTTAGCAATAGCTGTCTTTGAACCTTCAAGGTTAATACACAGTATGTTCTCAGAAGTTATTTTAGAACCTTTAGTTCTAACACGAATTTTTCTAGATTCGCATAAAGTTTTTTAAAATTAGATTTTTATCATTTTTCAAGACCCAGCTCCACTTATCAAGTATATTTATGTAATATACTTGATGTGTTTCACTAAAGTTAGATTTAATATCGTGGAGATTGCATCACATCAATTTTTTTTCAAGGATCTACTTAGAATCAAATTGTTTCTTCAAATCTTTTTTCTACTGGTACACGTTGTATTTTCAACAAAATTTTTAGAATGCTTCAATATTTTCTTTTGGAAATACGATTGAGGAAGGTAAGGAGAAGATGTTACAAGTGAAGATATAGTTCAAGATAAAAATAAGGTTGTTACAAGAAGATAAGCCTTCACAATTTAAGAGATATCATAACAAACTCCAGCCAACTAAATTTTAGATGAAGATCACGACATTTACAAGGATATTTTATCAAGTTTATCTAAATTTTTGAATTTAAATCACAACAAATATCAAAGAGAAGATCTCAACAATAATAAGATAAAATTAAGGAAAAGATCTCAACAACAACAAAGAGAAGATCTTAGTTAAAGTTTATCCAGTATTTTGAATTCAAGTCAACAAAAATCAAGAGGAGTGTGTAGCAATATTTTTTCCTTTATTTGAATTCAAATAAGAAGATATCTCGCACATTATGAGGACCTAACTGTTGGTTTTCAAAACTATTATATAAAAAGGAAAGAAGTATGAGCAAAACATATAACTACAATAGCAAGCTCTTTCTAAACAAAAAGCAAAATCTTATTTCTCTTGTTATATTTTTATTCTTAATTGAAGAGGAACATTATATTTATTCCTCATTGATTTTTTTTTTTAAGAAGTGGTGGAGAGTTATAAATCACTATAGTTAAGTGATTAGCTTAATGTAGAACCTAAGGATAATCAACAATGAGTCTTTGCCAAGTTATTGGCTCGACTGTACTCTCGATTATTTTGATATAGTAAAACACAACCAATAAAGACAAGAAGGTCCTCAGCGTGGAGCTAGAAGAGTGGATTGGCGCACAAGATAAAACCACTATGTGCTACTGCCTAGTTTTCTTTCATTACCCTTTTTAATTCCTCCATTTTCAATTTCATTTTAATTGCTAATCTTTTTCTTAATTGTTTAACAAAAAGGGGATTTTAATTTTAAAGGCTTAAAATTTCAGTTTTTTATTATAATCAATTCATACCATCCAATTGATTATAAAAGTGGGACCAACACAAGGTCACTTTTCGAGGGTCTAATCGATGGCTCAGAGGTTAGACGTGATATAAGTTTTGTCTTTTCCTCAAAGTTGCAATTTTTCCTATAGCTTAAATCACGGTAGAAACACAGATGTGACTTTAAGCACAATTAAGGCTATGATCTAAATAACAAAGGTGCAATTGTCTCAGTATCAACCACGAGTTAAATCAAGGGTGCGGTTTTTGGCTTGATTAGACTTTTGCCTTGTTTTCTTGCCCTTGGTTGGGATCTTTGGCAACCGTGGTCAAGTCTGTCTTAGGAATTATTGTTGTTTCACTCCAATCTTGATTCAAATCACTTTATTTCTTCTTTTTATGATCTTTGGAGCTGAAAAACAACATTTAAGTAATAAAAGCACAAAATCATAGGAATATATCTAAAAATGTACTAGATTAAGCATAAATTCCTATTAACAAAATAGATTATAATAGATGATCCATTGTAAGTATAGATAAAAATAAAGAGCGAATTCCTCTAGTAAGTATATTAGGTCAGATTAAGTAATACATAGATGAATAGAGTATCGTTCCCACGAGGATTACTTAACTACTAAACATGTATTAAATTTTATTATTATTCAGGCAATCGATCTCGAAACAATTAATTAATCAATTATTGCTAAACCTAGATTATAATTATCAATGAAAGCAAAAAAAGTGTTTTTTAGAGAAATATATCAATTGAGTGTGGGAAGAACAGAATCTACCCTAGTCTTACTAATCAGATTGCTATCTTGTTATAATAACATTAGCTTTATGGATATTCACATGAAATTATCAAAGATCTTAATCTTTTTACAAGTTTCAAAATCTTTGCAAACCACCAATTAACCCATTAGCTTCCGCTACACAAATTAACAGTGGAATCGAAATTACAATCATGAATCTTTCAATTCTATGATTGACTAATGTCCCAAACCAATTTCCAATGATCCCTTAGTAAGAAACTAATAGAAAACATTGCAAGAATTTCAAAAGATTATTTCTAAATCAGATTCAATTATGCTGCTTTCACAATTGTGATTTAACCTTAATCGAAGAATTCCTTATGAGCCCTAACTTACCTTCCAGGTTATCAAGATTCCTATAAACCTAAACAATTTATAGTTGGAATTGCAATATGAATATTGCACAAATCTAGTAATTCTATAACAAAACTAAAATCATCCTCTTAGTAATCCTAGGGTTTCATCATATTCCCACAGAAACAACTTAGGACATCATGGATTCCACAACACAATCACAAGGCTTAGAAGTAACTACAATAGAATTTATATTCAACAAAGAAAGTAAACACTTGAATTGTATAAAAGATTGAGTTTAAAGATCACTAATTCAAATTAAATACAAATATGAATCCAAACCAAAACTCCCAAAAGCTTTAAGAAAAATCCTTGATGAGTCTCTCAATTAATATGCAATTAAGAACAAAACAACTCTCACAAATCCAATATAGGATCTAAAATCTATTCTAGATTGGAGAATACCATAAGGAATTTTCATGTCTATCTCAAAAAATGAAGAAACCCTAGAAGATTTATAAGCAAAACCAAAGGAATTTCAAAAGTTGTAATGTACACCGGCGGTTACAGAGTGTATGCCAACGACATATAGGCGGCGTTCAGCTTACACTGATTAGAACGCTGGTAGTATTGGTATCAGCCTTAAAGAATTGCAAGCTGTGGATGATCAGCACTGGCGCAACGCCGGTAATGTAAATCTCCAGATAGCTGCCGTATATTCGAAAATATGAAGGCCGTTGAATTCTTCTTATACGCTGGCGATGTAGATGCCAGCGTTAAAAACTTTGGTTATGTTCTCATTTAAAGCCAACTTAACACTGGCAACGTAAGCTGAAATTTTATTGGTGTTCGTTCAAAAATTCATATGCTAATGAGATTTTACATTCAAAGCTAGCGGCCTTGTTTAAATAGTTGAAGGCTTGCTTGCTCCATTTTGAAGGCTAGCGGTATACTTCTTGGTTTGGCTGATGTACTTTGATTTCTTCATCAAATTTTGCTTAAAACTCCTTTGGTTTTCCTATATTTTCATTGAAGGTCCTTCTTGACCTGAAATATCATAATAAAGCACAATTAAGTACCATTTCCTTATATTTCTATAAAATCAATAATAATTTATCATCATTTGTTCAATAAAAAGTGTATGAAATATGACTTTATCAACATACTTATCATATATAACATAAAATATATGGCTTTTAGGTCCAATAGGTCCACTAAGTGTATTTTCATGTTTTTGGGCCCAGTAGGTTATATTTAGGCCCAACAGACACTTCAATGCCTAAAAATGAGTAATGGACTTGAATAACTTGAATTAGGCTCAATTAGAATGGTTATGGGTTATTAGGCTTATAAGTAAAATAAGCCCATTTAAGTTAAAATAGGCCAATCGAGTCGAAATCAAGTTATCGAGCTTGTAAATGGAATAGGACCATTTAAGTTCATATAAACTTATTGTTAGTGCATGTGCACAATATAAAGTATAAATTTTATATAATATTAAATAAATACATATTAATATTATGATATATATATATATAACATTTATCAATATTATAGATTATACATGTCTTTTATAGATATCATCTTTTATAAATATATATATATATATATATATGATATGGTGCATTTCTACGATGTATATGTTTAATATCTATAATAAGCAAATGGCACACATTAACTCAAATAAGTATATGTTAAGATATATGCTATATGAGTAACATTTATAAATAGTGTTATTATATATAATACATATACATAACATAAATTTAATAAAATACGTATTTCTTTTTAATAATAACAAGTATTACTTAACAAAAAAGAAGAATAGTAAAATCTTATGGCTTTTGGGCCTAATAGACCCACCAAGTGTATTTTTCATGCTTTTTGGCCCAATCGTTATACTTGAGCCCAATAGACATTTTAATGTCTGAAAATGAGTAATGGAATTAAATAATTTGAATTAGGCCCAATTAGAATGGTTATGGGTTTTTAGGCTTATGAGTCATAGTCATATATGTTACGCTGAAATAAGCCAAACAAGTTCAAAATGTTCCAAGTCCTTTATTTTGTACTAGGTTAAGGTATGTCCTAGGTACTATTAATTTGTTCTAGCTATACGATGACCTAGAATGTCCACGCTAACTTGGGACATATGTGATCACATAGGACATTTGCCTTGGACTCAAGACCTAGTAGATTTAATAGGACATAGAACAAATAAGTTCGAAATTTCCTGGGTGCTTTATTTTATACAAGGTTAAGGGATGTCTTAAGTGCTATTAATTTGTTCTAGATATTCGCATTTGTTCTAGTTGTATGATGACTTGGAACTTCCAAAAAGACCTGGAATATATGTTATAACCTGAGATATTTGACCTAGGACTCCAAACCTAGAAGATTTAAAAGGACATAGTACAAGCAAGTTCAAATTGTCCCAGGTCCTTTATTTTGTACTCGGCTGAAGAATGTCCTAGGTGCTTTTAATTTGTTTTAGGTGTTCACATGATATACCCCAAACCTTCATATATATTAGAAATCGGGTTTAGATAGATTTGGATGAATTAAATTAATCATAGGATATAAATAGACAAGTTGACAAAGTTAGATTAGTAATTAATTAAATGAAATTTGAGATTTTGATTCTAAATCTCCTAAACATGTTTCTAAATTGTTTAGAGGATTCCAAAACTCTTGATTCTTAGCCTAAACACTAATTCCTAAATCTCAGTAAAATTTAAGTTCATTTGCTTGTATAAAAATATCAGTTCTTAAACCCGAACTCAAATTAAATATCTTTTATCCAAAATAAATTCCTAAATTAAGTTCTTAATTTCTAATCTATCGGTTCTAAAATTATCTTTTAAATATTTCTAGAACTATAGATATTGATCTGATAGTTCTAAAACTATACCTAAATTCTAAAATATCCTAAGTTTTATAATTATCCTTTCCTTTTTAATTTTTCTCACCTGCTCTCTTCTTCATTCCCTTTCATTTCCCTTCATTTCCTCTCTTTATTTTCTTTCTTTCTTCCTTTCTCTTTTCTTTTATCTCTCCCTCTCAATCTTAAATCTTAGACAAGATCAAGAAGAGAAATTAAAGCTAAGGAAGAAGATAGGAAAGAGGAATCAAAGCTAGAAGTGTGGAAAGAAGTTCATTTATGCATGTGTCTCAAAAGCTAAGTTTTCTATCTTGAGTTAACTTTGTTTTAATTGTTGTTTACAAGCTTATAATTGATCCATAGATGTTAGAAATGGGTTGAGAGTGCTGTTTATTTATGTATTTGTTGATATATGTATGTTGGAGGTTGGTTTATGAAGAAGGAAGAGGATGAATAGTGGAAGTTGGGATTTGATGAAGTTTGGATTTGTTTGATGTTGTTGCATGAAATTTGAAGTGTTAGAAGTTGTTATAGGTGTTTAATTGATGTTAGAATTGATATAAAAAGCTTAGTAGATGATTTGAAGAAGTTTTGATAAGAGTAAAGTGTAAAAAACATGTTTTCGTAATGCTGTTCTGTCTTCAACGCCGCATGCCGCCTGCGTTGAGCCTGGTGTTGAAGCGATCAGAATACCATTTCCTCAACGCTGCCTCCTACACTGCTGGTGTTGAGATTTGCGCTGCCGGTGTTGAGATTTACGCTGCCGGTGTAGAAGTGCTGGCATTCGTTTTACAATGTTGTCCTGTTTCATAGCTTGATCATATTTTAGCCATAACATTTTCATATGACCTCCGATTGAGGTGATTCAAGTTGCTATAGAAATATTAAAAAGAGATCTACAACTTTTGTGTTTTGAGTTTTTACAAATTCGAAACGTATCAATGATTAAAGTTTGGTTCTTTTCGGCTATTATGTTTTTCTAAACAAAGTCAAAACTTGTTTTTGATTTCTAATTGTTTATTGTTAAGTGTAAATGAATATTTTTGAGCTAAAATGAGATGGATTAAGGATATTTGATGTGTAATGATGATTGAGGAATATAATGAAGCATTATTTAAGAATATTTGTTGATTCAACAAATAATTGAATTTCCATGAGTGTTAAACTAAAAGTAGTTATGTTGTATATATGATTTACATTGCTTGATTTATGATATTGTGATGACTTAGTGAAACTAAATGATCTTGGTAAGTATATAAATGATGAGTTATGTATTTATATGAATTGTATTTGAATTCCCATGATGCTAAGTTTAAGATTTAGTATGTTTTAAGTAGTGTTTTTCTTCAATTGTTTTCCTTGTTTATCATTTGTTATTATGATTAGCTATTGAACTTAAATGAACTTAGCTAACAAACTTAAGTTCAAATTGATTAAATAGACTTGAATGAGTTAAAATGAATTAGATTGAGTTATTTTAACCATCTTTGACTTAGTTTTTGAATTAAATGATTAAGATTAATTAATTTAGTTAAGTTTAAGTTAATGTGAGCTCAAGTTGACATAGATCCTACATGTATAATGAATTAATAATGAATCTAAGTTCAACTTGACTAATTGAGCTTGAATTAGCTAAAAGGAATTAGATTACTTAAGTTTAATCAACTTAAACTAGTTTTAGATTAAATGATTAATTCTAAACAATTTGGCTAAGGTTAAGCTAAACTGGGTTAATAGCTAATAATTAGCTTAGATGAATGAATTAGGATAATCTTCAAATAACATGAGCAATAAGTTGTTTCAAATGTTTATTTTCTTTGAATATGAATACTTTTATGTATGAATGCTTTATATATGTTATGTTTTGTGATAAGAAACTATAATTAAGGTGAAAAGAATTACTTTGATAGACAAAGGAGAACTGTCCATATTTTAGCGGGGCGATATTCGCAGCCATAGTGGGGTTTCACATTAGTGTCTGATCGAATAGAGTTTAATAAAAGTTTGATATAAGTTCTTATATGAATTTGATATAAGTGGATGTTAGTTTAATTTTTTATATGAGTTCTTTCCTTATACAATGATGGATATCTGATTTATCTTCTGGATTATCTTTTGAAATTCCTTCCAAGGCTATGTTTGGATTTCATATTCAAGGCACGCAGTAACTTGCGTGATGATTGACAGGATATGCATCCTAAATGGATTAAGAACTTAAAGATGGCTTAATAATTGATGAGTTTTGGTTGTGCTTTACGTCATTGAATTCGGATCCAGGAAGCGACAACCTTGTCATGATGCAATGGCATAGTAGTTAGGTACTTAGCCCAATCTTTGTCATGATGCAATGGTGGTTTATCTTAATGGCTAAGTGGATAGCTAATGAGGTTAACTGTATCGGTGTATTCTCTACTTAGGGTCGGGAGAAAATAATATGTTTTAGTTCACGGGTATGGGACCGTTGAACTAATTGATGTTATAGATCGGGATAAATAGAGTGTATAAAGGAGTGTGAATCCTAGATAACGCTATTAATATTCTTTATCGGTTAGATATAGGAGATATAGATATCCAGTCTATCTATATCAACCCCCTGAGCAGCTGCTGTTACTTAGGACCCTTAGATTCCCATTGGCTTGTTCCAGAGTATGAGTGCTCCATTATTGATTTGTTTATTTTAATGAAAAGGTAATAACTTATGGATTGATGCATTGCATTTAGTTAAGCTTGTGCGCCACTCCGTGTATGATTGTGTTACTGTGTACTGAGCTCCGGCTCATTCCTGTTTATGTTTATCTTTTTATAGGTTGTTGATGAAGTTGTTATTGTTGATGATGAAGATGAGTAATGAGATGATGATTTGATGATGATTGATGTGATGATGCTTGACTCGGGTTTTGGCTTGTGATGACTCGGGAAGGATTATGGATGAGTGGTGTGAGTTAGGAGCATTGAGTAGTTTAGTCGTTTTGTTTATTCTTTTGTTTGTTTTATAGAGACTGGGTTTATTTATAAATTCGTATTTTCATTTAAGGGCTTGTTAGTGCCCATGTTTTGTAAATAAGTTTTTGTAAAGATTTGTTTAAGTGAAAGTTTTTCTACTTGTAATAGTGGAAGTTTGAAATGCTTTTATGTAGAAATGTTTTTATTAAAGTTTATTTTCCGCTGCCAAATCCAGTTATTTGAAAATCTAACTAAACGATTTCTTAGATTAAAATTGGTTCAGCAATGTTCAACATAAACAACTTCTTTAAAGACAACCTTACGTATAATTCGTGAGAGTTATACGTGGTTGGAGACTTAGTGTGCTTAATTTGAGAATTAAGCATACCGGGTCTTTACATCACATTTGTTCTAACTGTACCCTGACCTAAAAGATTTAGAAGGACATAGAGCAGACAAGTTTGAAATGTCACGGATCCTTTATTTTGTACTAGGTCGAGGAATGTCTTAGGTGCTTTTAATTTGCTCTAGATGTTCGTATTTGTTCTAGTCATACGATGACCTAGAAAATATGTTATAACTTGAGACATTTGACTTGGGACTCCAAACCTAGTAGATTTAACAGGACATAGAATAAACAAGTTCGAAATTTCCTAGGTGCTTTATTTAATACAAGGTTGAGGGATATCCTAGGTGCTGTTAATTTGTTTTAGGTGTTCACATTTGTTCTAGTTATATGATGACCTAGAACTTCCAAAAACACCTGGAACATATGATATAACCTGGGATATTAGACCTGGGAATTCAGACCTAGAAGATTTAAAAGGATATAGAACACACAAGTTCGAAATGTCTCGAGTCCCTTATTTTGCACTAGGTTGAGGAATGCCCTAAATGCTTTTAATTTGCTCTAGTTGTTTGCATTTGTTCTAATTGTACGATGACCTAGAACTTCGAAAATGACCTGATATATATAATATAACTTGGGACATTTGATCTGGGCATCTTGGCCTAGAAGATTTAAAAGGACATAGAGTAAACAAGTTTAAAATATCCCATGTCCTTTATTTTGTACTAGGTTAAGAAATGTCCTAGGTGCTTTTAATTTGTTATAGATGTTTGCATTTGTTCTAGCTATATGATGACTTGGAACCTTTAAAGAGACCTAGAACATATGTTGTAATTTGGGACATTTGACCTAAGACCTTAACTTAGAAGATTTAAAAGGATATAGAATTAACAAGTTTGAAATGTCTCGAATCATTTATTTTATACTATGTTAAGGAATGTCCTAGGTGCTTTTTATTTGTTCTAGGTGTTTGCATTTGTTCTAGTTATACGATGACTTAGAACTTCTAAAATAACCTGGAACATATGTTATAACTTGGAACATTTGACTTGGGACTTCAGACCTAGAAAATTTACCAAGATATAGAACAAACGAGTTTGAAATGTCCTAGGTTCTTAATTTTGTACTAGGTTAACTATGTCCTAAGTTGACTGTGTCTTAGGTGCTCTTAATTTCTTCTAAGAATTCGCATTTGTTCTAACTGTATGATGATCTGGAACTTTCACACTGAACTGGGACATATTTTATAACCTAGGATTTCTAACTTAGGACTCTTGACCTATAAGATTTACCAGGAGATAGAACAAACGTGTTTGCAATGTCCTGGGTCCTTTATTTTGTACTAAGTTGACAAATGTCCTAGGTGCTCTTAATTTGTTCTAGGTCTTCACATTTGTTCTAACTATATGATGACCTAGAACTTCCAAAATGACCTGGAACATATATTATAACTTGGGACATTTAACCTAGGACTCCAAACCTAGAAAATTTAGTAGGACATGGAACAAACGAGTTCAAAATATGCTAGTCCTTTATTTTGTACTATGTTAAGGAATGTCGTAGGTGCTCTTAATTTGTTCTAGGTTATCACATTTTTTCTAGCTGTACGATGCCTGGAACTTCCACACTAACTTAGGACATAAGTGATCACCTAGGACATTTGACCTGGGATTCCAAACCTAGAAGATTTAACAGGTCATAGAACAACCAAGTTCGAAATGTCCTAGGTGCTTTATTTTGTACTAAGTGGAGGGATGTCTTAGATGCTTTTAATTTCTGCTAAGTATTCGTATTTGTTCTAACTGTACGATGACCTGGAACTTCTGCACTGAACTAAGACATATTTTTTAACCTAGGACTTCTGACTTAGAAGATTTACCAGGACATAGAACACACGAGTTCGCAATGTCCTAGGTCCTTTATTTTATAATAGGTTAATGAATGTCCTAAGTCTTTCTTTATGTACTAGGTTTGCTCTTTGTTCTAGGTTAACGGATGTCCTAGGTTCCTCTACTTATGCTCTAGATTTAGATATTTGTCATAGGTTGCTAGATGTCTTAAGTTTGTATAATATGTTCTAGGTGTGTTTATTTATTCTAGGTAGATTCTTACTAGATGACCAGATTACCACTTGTGCATAAGTCACCATACAAAAAAAGTAGCGACTTGACTTAAGAATTTCTGCCAAACTATAGGTATTTCATATGCTTTGTCCAGTGTGAATTGACTTTCTATCAACAATCAATCTTAAATTTCCAGTAGATGGTCTTAATAATGTCCATCACCTTCCACTCATTATTCCATTGTTTGTTTTCCATACTATAACTAGTTATGTCATGATAAATATAGAATTTATAGTTATTTAAACTAAGTTAATGCATGCTTTAAGGTTTTTTTTTTTTTTTTTTGTTATTAGAATAAACAGAAGATAAATCAACCAAAATTCATAATTAAGCTTTAGGTTGAGGCATCAAATGAAACCAAGAATTGGACAGACCAAACCATGGCCTAATGCTTTAAGAAACATCTTTATTAAAATGTTCTTAAACTAGTTTTTGATGACTGTAATGACTCGAAACTCCACCCACCGAGGTATTATTTACTTTGGTAAAATACTACATGGTTTTGTCCTTGGTACTAGCTATTTCCCAAGAGGTTACCCATGCTGGTAGTGCTCTTCAATGAGCATACTTACCTTGAGAATTTTGATGAACTCTAAACCATTACACCAAAAGGTATGTTGATAATTAGAGTTTCATCACTTAATATTTGAGGGGTATTACATACTCCCTCACTTATAGAATTGATGTCCTCATCAGTTTTATTACATAGGTTTAGAATCACACCAAGTAGGGAGGACAACAGATGTGCTTTATGCAAGCTTAAGATGTGCCTCCACTCTAAGGTACTTTTACCTTGCACAACACTTAATTCTTTCACTTTTCGGCTAGTGAACTGCTCTGATACCACCTGTAATAATCTAAAACTCCACCCATCTAGGTATTATCTAGTTTAGCAAAATGTCGCATGGTTTTATCCTTAGTGCCTACTACTTCCCATGAGGTCACCCATCTTGGGAGTACTCTTTACTAAGTACACTTAACTTGAAAGTTTTGATGAACTTCAACCCATTACACCAAAAGGTGCTTTGATGATTAGAGTTTCACCATCTTATATTTAAGGGGTATCACAATGACCCAAATTGGTTCACTGAGGCACTTATAGAGATCAACCCAATAATTCCACAATCAATGATCTTGCATGAAGATTTTGTCAATTCAATCCGATCTACCTCGCTTAAGGAATATCTTATCAATTTTTTTCACTCAATAGCTAAATAAGTCAATCTAAAAATCTAATGAAATAGTCTTGGAACAAGTTATGACAAGTAGATGTAAGATCTTAAAATTTGAGAACAAAATCAACTTTTGCCAAAATTGATTTGTTTAGATGATTAAGTAGTTGCTCAAAGTTTAGTTATGTACGTATAATCAAGTTTGTTAAACCTAAAGACTTGCACTTGATTTTGATGGGGAAATATTATAAATTAAGATAATTCCATTTGGCTAAATTGACACACTTTAGTAAACTAATTTGATGTTTATAAGAAATAAACTTATAACAAAATTTCTTAATTTTATTATTGTTTTTGTTAAGGATGTAAGAGTAGTGGTCTAGATAAATTTAACAATGATCTAGACCTATATATGTTTTTCAATTACTTTTTGCAAGATGTTTACACAACAGGTTTAGACCACTTAGAGAGCAAGACAACAAATGTGCCTAATAATCTAGACTAGTTAGAAAAGAGTCCGAACTACTTGAAGTTTCATTGGACAAAAAGTTCTCAATGCTCCGAATCATTGAACAAGTAGCTTAGACTACTTAGCAAACAAAATGTTGGATAGAGGAAGCAAGCTTAAAAGGTCCGTACCACTTAATAAATATAATGTCTAAAGTTCTAAAAGGTCTGAACCATTTAAAGCACCAAATGCTTGCTAGATTCAAGGGACTCCAACTAATCCAAACTACTATAGCAAGAGTCTGAGCCTTTCATGTTTTTACTAGCTATTAGAGTGCATTTAATGCAAGATTGAGCTTAGAGATTTGGTGTTCAATGTCCATATTTTTGCACATCCATATTTAAGAGCTAAAGGGAAAATTCCAATAGTACTTTTAGAGCTTTCATTTTCTATCCAACAAAAATATCAAGTGCTCTTATTATTTGTCTCTTTATACAT
Source organism: Combretum micranthum (assembly GCA_024138025.1). Classification (NCBI taxonomy): domain Eukaryota; kingdom Viridiplantae; phylum Streptophyta; class Magnoliopsida; order Myrtales; family Combretaceae; genus Combretum; species Combretum micranthum. Next base: position 53,083 of record JAMXBD010004491.1, read on the forward strand.
CATTGTTGTTCAAATTAGTGTTTGAAAGAATATAATGCTTTGATTTTTATTTCACAATTTATTGTAAAGAGAACTGCGCTTATAATTGTTAGGTGAAACACTTGTTATAACTAATTTGAGCATTGATTTAGTAAGTGATAAATATAATATGTGTGAAGTCCTCATTAGACGCATTGGGTGACTATGGAGACGAAGAGATGAACTAAACTCTTAAAAATATGAACTTGAATTCTCTTTTCCTATCTCTTTTACATTTCCAATCGACTATGTGTGTTTTATTGTTTTCATTAGTGCTAAAATTGCTCATTCACATTAAGATTAGTAAAGTCTACGAAAGTAGTCAATGTACTCAATTCACCAACACTCCTCTCCCCCCACCCCACCCTACTCCGCCCCTGCCCTCCCCTCCCCTCCCCTCCCCTCTCGAGTATATTCTAGTGCACTTTCAAGATTCCCTTACATGAAAAAAACTACTCCATTTGAAAGAAACTTACATTTCACATTCCATTTAAGTTTTTTTTTTAGTTGCTTGAGTGAAGTATTTAAGTTTATTCATGTTTTAATGTCTCTAATACTTTAGTCAAAAAGCATTTCATGCTATAAGGAACTTTCAAATAATAACATTTGAATAAAATCCATCTACTCATGCATTTGTAATTAATGCTTCTTCTATTATAATAGCTTAACTTTCTACAGTAGAAGACTTTTACACTAAAGAGTACCATTACAAGAATTTTGATATAAGGCAATGTCTGCATATTATGTAAACGTCACCTTTTCATTATGATTTGATCACGTTTATTAAACTTTAACTAAAATATGTAATTAGTAACGTTTATAAATAATTTTTAGATTATGTGAAGTTTTGATTTGATTTTTAACTTTTTCTTATTTGTAAACATGACCAATCATATTTTCTAAATAAATAAATTAAATCAAATAATGGGCACTAGCTTTTTTTTTTTTCCAATTACTTTGTTTAAAATTTTAAGACTATACTAGGGAAATTGAAAAAAGGCTTTAATTATTTTCAATTAAATTTTTTATTTATTCATAAATATGTTGTATAACTTAAGGGAAATAATTAGACCTTCGCTTGGATAGAGTATCAACAAAATAATTAAGGAAAAATACCATAGATATCATTAATAGATCTTAATTGATCTCAATTAATTTTTTGTTTATTAAGCAATATGCAATATAACTTATATTAGATGTTCATTTGGTAAACCTTAATATTATTATTATAACTATTATATGATGAATTATAATAATTACAAAATGTAAGATTAATTATTAATTATCACAGTAATTATTAACTATAATGAATAGTATTGATATAATAATAAAACATTCTCTCTCTCTCCCCCTTTGTCATACATAAACACAAACCTCTAATTCTTTTCCTCCTTCTTCATCCCAAATAAGACCCTTTCCTAATCCCCAAATAAGACCCTTTCCTAAAACATTAACTCTAGCTTTAAATCAAATCCTTCTATAACCTTTAGACACCACCACAAAACACTAGAGACATCACATGCCCATCTTCCCTGCTCCATCCTTCCATTTTCTTTATGTGCCATGAATCCAGACCCATCTACCAACACCACCAAACTAACTGCCACACACACCACAATTGGATACAACCAACCATGCCTACTCTTCCCTTCTTTCTCTCTCGCCACCTTAACAAAAACAGTAATGTCCACATACAACCTTTGGTCCAAACCTTAACAAACAACCATGTAGCAGACAACTAATAAGAACCATCAACGTAGTAAACAACCATCAATTAGTTGTCTCGAGCCTCCACTAATCCCTATACCACCACAATGGGATACCAACAATAGCAATCATGCATGCTGTTCTATGTTCATTTGTCAACACATGCCCTTTTTGGGTCCTTCATCTCTTTTCTAGGGAGATAACTCACTCCCAATTCAATTCAAGCTACTCTAAGATTAATCAAGCAATAATTAAAGGTAAAGCTTTGCTTAATTCATTGTGAGTTTAATTACATGGGAGAACCCCTATGTTTGCTATGGATAAGATTCTTGGAATAAGATTAAGGAAGGTCCTTATATATTATTTCAATAATTAAAAGGTAAACACCCTCTATCGCGTTTTAATATAAAGATTAAATCATTAATTGAAGAAAATTGATATTTGTAGGCTCATGATTTTGGAAAGGGTAGAAAGTAGCCATGTATGATTCCTATAAAATTTTCCTATGAATAATGTTGTTAAATAGTAGTGAGCATGTTTGAGTAGTAGATTACCCTTTTATTAAGATTGAATTGATGTGAATGTGCTACCAGTTTCGGTTTAGGTAGGGGCAGCTCTTGGTTATTAGTTGCTTGAGAAATAAAGGAATCATGGTCATGTTGTTAATTGGTTAATGATAGTGTTATTATTGATCTCTACATAAATATTTGAAGTAGAGAAATTGAAGAACTTTTGTTTTCATTTTATTGAAGTGTTATGCAAGCTATCCATAGTATATAGATTATGGATAACATAACATGCAATAAGTTGAATTAAATTGTAAAGCGATGGGGTAGAGTTCATGGTTTAATACAAGTTCATATTGAAGTTGTAATCGAATAATAGATGCCAAATAAAAAGACATCTGAGTAGGAATTGCTAGTGAAGTTGAGACATGTCAGTATCAGAAAGAGAAGGAAACTAGTGCAAAATATTAATTAACATGCACAAAAAATAGGCATCCGTATCTGTGAATTTCTTTGTTGAGTGAGAAATGTCTTCCTGCTTCAAGTAAGATTATCTTGCTCCAATAATTTACTTTATAAGGAGTGATGAAAATTATAAGAAGCTCTCTTTTCTTATCTATATTGGTATATGGGACATATATTTGTAAAAGATCTTTTGGATATAAATTTGATCTCAAAGAGATCTAATGTAAGTCTTGTGTTTTGGTATACAACATATATAACATAAAAGGGAACACTTTTAGGGTATCAAGTTCTTCTTCAAATGTAACTTACCATCATTTATGTTATTTTTGGTATTTCTTCTTATTAAAAATTAAAATATTCTTATATGAGTAACCTTTACATACTAACAAAAGGATAAAATTCTCAAGAAAGCAAAACTAAGTATTTCCTTATGTTTTCCATTAGAATTCATAGTCTTTTCTCACTGTTCAAACCATGTTATGTAATATTTGTTAATTTTAGATATGGTAATGGAGCGTTGTAAGAAAATTTCAAAATGGAAAAAGAAGCAAGACAGGTGATATTGTTGATTGTTTTTATACTTTTATATCTTTTTCTTAATTAATGTTTTTCTACAAATTATTCTAAAGACTAATAAATGACGATTTTGAAGTTTTATATGTTTGCATGCCATCAACTATGTGAGAACTAAGCATCAATATGCATTTAACTTTTAAATTGAGAATGAATTGGTCCTACACATGCAAAATACCCATTATCAAGTATAGCTTGTACCTTAGTGATTAATTGACTAGGTTGTCACGTTAAAACATCTTCGATTAAATAAATAGCATGTTTAAATATTACAAACTTAGTTGAACAACCCATCATAAGTCGTTAATGTTTTAGAATAGCAATGTTTACATTGCAAGATTATAGACGATTTGTTACGTTTATGCATCACCAATTTAGTTGCTTTTCTATGTTTAGAAATCCCCAATAAAATCCTATAGTCATGTGTAAACATCACCGATCATAAAGTTTAGCTAATTTTAGATTTGATGGGATGAGGATTAAGTATATTTAGCCATACATAGGTATGACCAATACCTAACTGATCCGCTGAAAATGTTGCTGTCACGCCCCAACAGGTACCCTAAACGTGACAGTCCGCCACACTCAATATTAAAGCTTAAGTATGACAACCTTAGTCATTTCCAAAGCTTTTATATTAAGTGTAAGGCTTACTTTCACAATTTTAGAGGACCATATGGAATAATGAAGCTTAAGGAGATATAAAAACATATTAAGAAAAGAAGATTCACAATGAATATTTGTTCATAGCAAAGACTATGCACACTTAGGAACAATTCCCTAAATTACTAAGCTATTATATAAATATTTGCATGCTAATACTATGATGTACTTTATCCAGAGTTCTAATATTCAAAAGGGATTACCTGCCCACATGGTCCACGTGGCCTTAGCCATAAGTACGGAAACTACAAAAGGTAGCTATCGGGGTATAAGCTAATAGGCTTAGTGAGAACTATTTCCATAAATAACTTCTTATAACAAGATTCAAACAAGTTGGTTAATCATACATATGTAATGCATCAAACATATGGGCAAACAATCATATAGCTTTCCGGGAACTATATGTTGAATGGATTACGCCCTCCATTCGGGTTTGGTGATACTCAAAACAAGTAGTTTTAATAATAGAAAATTTAAGCTTGCGAGCACACATCGCCAAGCATTCAATAAAAACTTTTATACTTGCGAGCACTCATCGCCAAGTATTCTGAACCTACTTGATTTGACCTTGCTTTCGGATCAACCGCCAAGCATATTCCATTAAGCCGCCAAGCAATCGCTTTCGGATCTTCCGCCAAGTGTTGCTTTCGACATGAGCCTACTATCCTTCTCACCCAAGGATAATAACCCAACCATGTAATGTGACTCACTTCGTGGTATGCATGAGTTCATTAATTTATAAAGTCATAACATAATTATTTTCAACTTTATGGTGATCAAGGAATTTCACACAAATCAATATTATACTAAACAATCACTTAGAACAATTCGGGCTTCGATATTCTTAGAATTCTTTCAAGGAATTATTTTACATGCATATCGGTTTATCTTTTCCTAACTTAGTGCAACTAATTTACAAGCACAACAAGTGTAGCATTAATGGAAATAAACTCACGATGCCATCGTCGTCTATTCTAAGTGGATGAGTCGTTTACACACTCCACTTAATCGTAATAGTTCTCGGGGTGAAGAAATCCTTCCTCGGGGTCACCTAACCAAAGAAATACCCATAATGAGTTTTTCTTGAAGATTTTCTTGAATTTTGACAAAACAATGTCAAAGAACGTCAAAGTTCGTATAGAAGAATGTTCCAACTTAAAAGGCCATAACTTGGTCATTTTAACTCGAATCGCGCATATAATATACCGATTTCTATCTACTCGAAAAGATCTACCCATTTCTAAAATTATTTCCCGCAAACAAAGCCATATAGGTTCGAAAAAGTGGCGACAAAATTCACCACGGATTTTCCAAGTAAAAACAACTTTGTTTCAAGAAATCAAAATTTGTTTGATAAATACTTAGTATCTATATAGTTGAAAAATTCTCTTTTTAACTATATAACTCATATTTAAGCATGCTCAAGTGTCTTGTTGTCCAATTATTTTTCTTAGGTAAAACAATGTCGGGTAGAAGCTTTTCGGAAATTGTTTTTGTAATTTCCTTTGAAATGAATACCTTGTTTTCTTATTTTCTAAAAACGTTTTATGTTGGTTTTATTTATCTTTTTCTAAGTGACTCTTGAAAATAAAATTTTCTATTTTCTAAGTTACATTAATACTATATTTGAAATTTTCTAGAAAACATGCTATTCTTCATTTTTCTTGTGTAAATTCCTTTGTTTACTTGTTATGCAAAAATCCTTACTTGATATTTCTCATTCTTTTTCTTATTTTCAAAAATAATCATCCATGCATGAAAATTTGTTTTCTTCATAAAAACAAGGTGGAACAATTTAGGACTTTTTGTAGAAAAACTAATTTCTATAATCTTATTAACTTTTTCTTGTAAGAAGAATTAACTTTATTATTTTTCAAACCATAAATTTTCTTTGCCTATTTGTTTGCAAGTCTTTTATTAAAAATTTCCTTAGTCATCCATCTTCTTATAAAAAGAATCATTTTTTATCAACAAATATTTTCTTTTGGAAACAAGGTAGAATAACAAGATTTGAGTAGCTTTTGTAAAAATGGTTTTTCTAAATTCATAGTGAATTCTTTTTGTAACTTGAGAATGAATGAGTTTATTTTTGTTATCTTATATTTTTATAAAATTATTCCTAAGTGACAAAAAGCCTTCTTTTATTTGATTATCTTTAGAAAATAAAACTTTTGGACAACAATCTAAACGAACATGATTATGAGAATAATAATAAACAAAATAACATGAAGCATAAATAATAAAGTCAAGTATTGGAGTCTTAGCTTTTTCAAGGCTCCCGGGACTAAGAATTAAACTAGTCCCATAATGAAATAAAATAAATGAAAGAAAAGCTTGTTTTGACTTGATAAGGACAAGTCTAAGACTAGAGACTAGTCTTAAAAACAACTTGAAATAATAAATTGCATTGAAGTAAATAAATTGCATGAAAGGTAAATAAATTGCAAGATTATGAGCTTATATGCTCTAAATATAGTATATATAGCTATATAGATAAGTATATAGTAAAATCATAAGGGAAATATAGAGAAACATAAAGGAATTGATGTTATGAACAAAACAAAGTATGAATCTAATGTTGTTTTCTTAACCTTCATGGTTTTAGAAAACATACACTAAGCTCATACTAAGTAGATGAACATGAAAATTCTTGAGAAATTTCTTACCTAAAGAAGCTAAACTAAGAGGACTTCTTGTAAGAACTCTTGAGAGAATTTGAGAGAGATTTTGAGAGAGTAACTTTAGTATAGAAGTGGTGAAAGAAGTGGGGGGGGGGGGGGGGGGGGGGGGGGGGGGGGGGG
>JAMXBD010004492.1:0-59804 GCA_024138025.1 Combretum micranthum
ACCTATAACCTTAACTTTTACCTTTCCCATAACTTTATTTCACATCTACCTTACATATTACATCTTTTATTTACAAAAATAAAAAAATAAGATCTCTCTCCCCTCACATCACTCATGGACGGCTCCCCTCCCCTTCTATACCCCTCAATTTGTTTCAAGTTTTCTTTATTTTAATCACACAAATTCACTCCACATTTTCCTATAAATACCCCCCTCCTCTTTCACTTCTTTCACACATTCACTACTCACAAATTCTTACCAAAACTCTCTCAATTCTCCTCTCAAAACTCTCTCAAATTACCATCCCAAAACTCTCTCCAAATAATTCTACAACAATTTCTACTAACAAACCAAACCCATAACCATATAACCATACCAAAGTCTCCTTTAGGTAACCGCCTTTCTATTATTTTCTTCTTCTTCATGTCATGTAACTTTACATGACCATAGTATTAGTTTCCAAAGACTACAAGTTATGAAAACTACATTATGTTCTGTGTTCTTGTTCATGCCAATCCATTTATGTTTATGTTGTTTTATTATTGTTAATATATATTATTATTATATATATATATACATATTCTTTAGAGCATATAAGCTCACTTGCAATTTATTTATTTCATGCAAAGCAATTTATTTATTTATTCAAATGCAATTTATTTATTTATTCCTTATTGAATCAAGACTAGCATCTAGTCTTAGACTTGTCCTCATCAAGTCAAAACAAGTTTTTCTATCTTACATTTTATTTTGTTTTGGGACTAGTCTACTTCTTAGTCCCGGGAGCCTTGAAAAAGCTAAGACTCCAATACTTGACTTTATTATTTACGTTTCATATTATTTTTGTTTACTATTATTTTCATAATCCTGTTCATTTAAATTGTTGTCCAAAAATTTTAATAACTAAACAAAAGAAGAATTTGTCACTTAGAGATAAGTTTATAATCTATAAGATAACAAAAGATAAACTCATTTCCTTTCAAGTTACAAAAAAAAAAAAAAAAAAAACTCACTATAATTTTGGAAAACTACTTTTACCTTAAAAAGCTACTTAACCCTTTATTACTCCACTCTGTTTTTCAAAAGAAACTATTTGTTGATACAAAAATGGTTCTTTTTATAAAAAGATAAACAAAATGAATGGCTAAGGAATTTTCAAGTAAAGACCTTTACAAACAAATAGGCAAAGAAAATCTATGGTTTGAAAACAAAAATAAAGTTATTTCTTTACAAGTTACAAGAAGAAACCACTAAAATTTTAGAAACTACTTTACTATAAAAAGTTCTTAAGTCACATATTGCTCCACTTTGTTTTATCAAGAAAATAAACTTTTATGAATGGATGATTTCTATGAAAAACATAAGGCATGAGAAAGGAATGAGAAATTTTCAAATAAAGATTTTTGTAAACAAATAGACAAAGAAATTTGTACAAGAAAAATAAATATGAAGAATAGAATATTTTCTAATAACTTCAAAATAGTATAGAAAACTTAGAAAATAGAAAATTTTATTTTTGAAAAGATACTTAAAAAATAATAAAATCAACGTAAAGCATTTTAGAAAACAAAAGGGAACAAGGTATTTCATTTCAAGGAAATTGCAAAAACAATTTTTGAAAACTATATTCTTCCAACATTGTTTTATTTAAGAAAAATAATTGGACAACAAAACACTTGAGCATGCTTAAATATGAGTTATATAGTTATAAAAAGAGAATTTTGCAACTATATAGATAACTAAGTATTTATCAAACAAGTTTTGATTTCTTGAACCAAAGTCGTTTTTACTTGGAAAATCCGTGGTGAATTTTGTCGCTACTATTTCGGAGCCTATATGGCTTTATTTGTTGAAAAGAATTTTAGAAATGGGTAGATCTTTTCGAGCAGATAGAAATTGGTATATTATATGCGCGATTCCGAGTTAAAATGACCAAGTTATGGCCATTTTAAGTTAGAACATTCATTTATACGAACTTTAACGTTCTTTTGACATTGTTTTGTCAAATTTCAAGAAAATCATCAAGGAATACTCATTGTGGGTATTTTCTTTGGCTAGGCGACCCCGAGGAAGGATTCCTTTACCTCGAGGATTATTACGATTAAGTGGAGTGTGTGAACGACTCATCCGCCTAGAGGAATAGTCGACATGGCATCGTGAGTTTATTTCCATTAAATGCTATACTTATTATGCTTGTAAATTAGTTGCATTAGAGTTAGGACAAGATAAATCGATATGTATGTGAAATAATTCTTTGAAAGAATTTTTAAGAATATCGAAGCCGGAATTATTATTAATGATTGTTTTAGCATAGTATTGATTTGTATGAAATTCCTTGATCACCTTAAATTTAAAAATAATTATGCTATGACTTTATAAATTAATGAATTCATGCATACCACGAAGTGAGTCACATTGCATTTTGGGTTATTATCCTCGGGTGAGAAGGATAGTAAGCTCATGTCGAAAGCAACACTTGGTAGGAGATCCGAAAGTGATTGCTTGGCGGCTTAAGGGAAATGCTTGGCGGAAGATCCGAAAGTAAGGTCAATCAAGTAGATTCGGAATGCTTGGCGATGAGTGCTCGCGAGCATGAAAACTTTTTAACTAAAACTACTTGAATTGAGGTTATGTATCAACAAACCCCGAATGGAGGGCGCAAATCCATTCAACATATAGTTCCCAGAAAACTATATGCTTGTTTTGCCCACGTGCTTGTTGCATTACATTTGTTTGTTTAATCAACTTGTTTGAAATCTTGTTACAAGAAGTTATTTATGGAAATAGTTCTCACTAAGCCTATTAGCTTATACCTCGATAGATATCTTTTGCAGTTTCCCTACTTATGGTTAAGGCTACGAGGACCCTACGGGCAGGTAATCTCTTCTAGATAATAGAAATTTAGATAAAAGGCAGTATTAGTATTAATGTACAGATATCCATGTAATAGATTAGTGATCAAGGGAAATGCCCCTAAGTTTGTAAAGCCATTAATATTAATGAATGATTATTATGAATCCTTTTTTCTTGATGTTTATTTATATCTTCTTAAACTTCATAATTCTATATATGGTCCTCTAAAGTTATGAAAGCATGTCTTACACTTAATATAAAAGCTTTTCGGAATGACTAAGGTTGTCATACTTAAGCTTTAAATATTGAGTGTGCGGATTGTCACGTTTAGGGTACCCGTTGGGGAGTGACAATATTGATTCTTATATATATCTTATCTATTATGTGATATTATTTATTTCTCATGACTACATATTCATAAACATGCATGAACATGTTGATATTGTCTCAATAAAAATAAAAGGAGCTTTCTTAAATAAAGAAAAATAGGAACTCTCTTTAAAAATAAATTTGTAATATAAAAGAAAATATTTTATAATGAAAGGTAGCAGTGTCATTTGTTATAACATGACAGGGTTTTATGGTCCATCCTCATAAGTTTTATTTATGTGTATTATATAGCAGGCATATAATACACGAGATGTCTTTTCATTTCCTATAATGTTACAAGAATTGAAGGGTTTCGTGTGTCTTTTCATTTCCTATGATGTTACAAGAATTGAAGGGTTTCGTGTCTTTTCGTTTCTAGTGTACTGTTATGGAAATTGAAGGTTCACAAAAGTTTCTTTACATCTTTACCCTTTTCCTCTTCTATAAGTAGACCCCTTTGGCTTCAAAATTGTCACAACTTTCTCTCAGCAAACCCTAGGAAAATAGATTTCTCTCTAATCTTTTTCCAATCAATTCTTTAAGGGTAAATTCCTCATAAGCTCGTTTCATTGGTTTTGAAGAGAACCAATATCTTATAGAGAAATCCTAAAAGATTGGTTTGAAGATTTGTGTGGTTTCAATTCAAATAAAAAGTAAGATCTATCTTAAAACTTGTAATTTCTTAAGATTATAGGATTATGATCGTAGTTTATTATTTGTTTGAATTAGGGTTCTGTTCAAGAGAAATCTGTACGTCCTAGTAAGTATAGATCTAATCAAATCTTTGTGGTTCTACAATTATAATCTTTTCCAGTAATTGTTTTATTAATTGAGAATATGTATAGTGAAGGAATTGTGGAGATAACTAAGAATTTTGGTGAAAGCTGTGTTTAAAGGAATAGGTGTATTGATCTTTTATAGATCTGTGATTAGGAGTAAAATTTATAGAATTCAGGGTTAGGATTTTATTATGTGCATGAAATCAAAATTGATTGAGATATGTTGTGGATCAGCAATTCTTGTGAGATTAGGAATTCTTTTCTGATAGAAGTTCTGTTGGTGAGATTGGAGTTGAAGCGAATCAAAGTACGACCATATCTTGTTTGTTGCTTGTGCTTATAGAATTAGACATGCATATAAATTGAACTAACCATTGCAGGCTTTTAAATTTGCTATGCTGATTATGTTTGGCTGCGATTAGTAAAGACCACATAAATTATGATACTAATGCTGGCAACCTGATAATCCTTGTGTGGTGTTGTTCCCGAGTGGAGTTACACCTGGAGATGATTCCGGTAAATTAGGAATCATTACCAACTTAATTGTGAAACGCAACTATATATTATGTATTATCTATATATCTTTTTTATTAGTGTCATGAGTTACTCCGGATTTAGGGTTAGTGATCAATAATCCTAAACTGTGCTGGTTGTTGGTTAATTGAAAAGATAATAAACCTGTGGATGTTGCATAATAACATGTGATGCATGTGATTTGTTTGATGAGTGTTCACATGCATTTGTGTGTGTGGTATGATATATTGGGCGTTTTCACTCATCCCTTCATTTTTCAGGTTCAGGTGAAGATTATGTGATCTATGATCTTTCGGGTTATGATATCTATGTGGACTCAAGGGAGGTCGATAGTGTTATGGATTATCTTACAAATAGTTAGACTTCCAAATCTAAAGTTAAAGTGTGAAGGACTTTATAAACAAGATTTATAGACAGTTTTCCATATATTTTTGTATGAGGAGTGAAAGTAAAGTTGTATCAAGGATTTATGTTTTTGTTGGCTTTAGGTTTTTATGACAACAGGTTGTTATGAAGATTTTATATATATTTGATGAAAGTTTTCAAGAAACCTTTAGAATGATATTGGAGATATGTATATATTTTGTAATTGTGGATTAGTTTATATAGCCTTTGTGTGTTCCTTTCAAGAGAGGACACGTAGTGGGTTGTAATGCCTTAGTTTAGGGCGTTACAAAATTTTTCTCACCTAAGAAATAATTTTTCCTTAGAAACTTAAAGTTTTATCTTAATAAATCTTTTCCAAAATTTAGATAATTTTATCACAAGTTTTTAGTAATAATGGTATGATAGAATTTCAACAAAAAATACATAAAGTAAATTTATCACATATACTCTTTTCAAACCAATAAAATTAAGGAGGTGTTTTTAAAACTCAATATTTCTTATTCCTTGGTTAAATAAGGTTTTTCTTAAACTTAATTATGAATTTTTCTCACCAACACTCTAAAATGCTAAGGTCTAGACAAGTTTAACAAAATCATAAAAAATTAACTTTATAGAAATAAATCTCACTTAGGAAATAAAATTAGTAAATAACTTAGAAGATCATTATTATTTATTTAAAGTAGAACTAACTTTAGAAAAAATTAGGAACACATAAATATGGCTACCTTGGAAATTTAGTCATTACCAAGAAATACTTAGAAAAAACTTTTTCAACCACTAGAAATGAAGTTGTAAGAATCTTAGAAAGACTAAATTTATTTTTTTGAAAATTTAATTATTCAAAGGTTAAGAAATGAAGCTTAAAAGAAGAAAACACTCACTTGTAATAATTTAAGAAATTTTTCCAACAAACTTAAGTAAATTTTCAAGCCTTTGCTTTTTCCAACTTTTAGTATACGTTGTTTTACAAAAATCAATATTCAGACAACATCACTAAATTCATGTATACAATATGAGTCTATACATATATATATATATATATATATATACATTCAAAGAATTTTTCAACTATATAAATATCTGTATTTTGGTATAAAGATTTTTGGATGAAGAAAAGTTTGAAAAATTGTGCTTTGAAAGCTGGGATTTTCATGGTAAATCTATACTTCTCTGTTTCGGGACCCAAGTAAATTTTTGTGACAAAAATAATCTTAGAAATGGATAGATCTTTTCGAGTAGGTAGAAAACGTATATAATATACAAAATTCCGAGTTAAAATGAGCAAGTTATGGCTATTTTAAGTTGTAATTTCCACCCATACAAATTTTACCGTATCTAGAAGATAGAATTAGAAAATTTGATTAGAATTCCATGGAATACTCATTTTGGATATTTCCTTTGTTTAGGAAATGAAGAAGACGACGTGTACTACCCAAGACTATTTGGATTAAGGAAGTATCGTCAAGCTATGGTTCATGCCTCGAGGAGTATCTAAATGTGCAGTCCACCGTATACAATATTAAAGCCTAAGAATGAATCTCTATCATGTAGAGGCTTCCATATCATGTACAAAGTGTACATCACAACCAAGAGAACGTATCGAAGTAGCGCAATTAACATTGATAATGATTAAGTAACAAGACAAAGAGAATACTTATGATAAACATAAACATAGGGGTATATCCCTCTATTATCTTCAAATCAAAATAAATACACTTCTTAGAATTTCCAAAACACTAACATAGCATATATTACATATAAGGAACCTTACAAAGTAACTTCATCTTATGTCCCCAATGCCTTCATAAAAGTTTAACATCCTTCAATGACTTCCTTAATGTCATGATCTTTGATTTAAGCCACGAGTATACCTATTTCAACAAAATCATATGGGGTATAACCTTACAATTGCTTAGTGAGGTATTCCTTTTCATTCACACCATGGTTTCAAACAAGTTCATTTAAATATTCACACATATGCTACCCATACAATGCAACAATCACGTGATTACACAAATATATATAGTTATCCAGAAACCATATATAGAACAGATTTACCCCTCCGTATCGAAGGTTACAAAATTGGTGATGAAGATCCACGACCTTCTACTGCTAGTCCCTAGGTCCTCATCCAAAGCGTTCGGTTGGCTCGGCTCCGAACCTAGAGTCACATTCCTCGAGCAATTTCAATTCTCTAAAAAGGAATATGGCTCGTGTCCCAGCACGATAACAGTCAATCCAACTCTACGCATAGGAGTAGTAGCCTTCCGAAAGAGATGTGACTTGATGGATGCTATGTGTGAGCATTTTATTTTTCTTAAGCCAAAACTTATTAAGGCTTATTAGGAGGCGATCAATCAATTTAGCAAGCAATAAGCAATTATATAAGTAAGTAAACAAAACACTTAAATAGACAATTTGAAGTTGCGATATTCTTAATTCTCATTTCACACATAAGCATAGAATCACATATATACATATCCCCAAATTCCTCATACATATATATTTTTTTCTTTTCTGAGTATGCTAATGCCACTACTTTACAAGTGCAAGCAAGATAATGAAATTAAGAGGAATAACTCACTCGTCCATTTCCCAATCTTCTTAGTCGTAACAATCCTCGGGGAAGGGTAATCTCGTATTATTCGTCACCTAGATAAAAAAAATACCCGAGATGAGTATTTTTGTAGAAATTCTACTTAAACCTTCTAATTCTATTTCACTATGTTCGTTAAAATCGCATAGAATGAAATTCCAATTTAAAATGGCCATAACTTACTCATTTTAACTTAGAAGTTCGCATATAATATACCGTTTTCTACTTATTCGAAAATATCTCCATTTCTAAGGTTATTTTTGTTATATAAGGTCGTTTGGTTCCAAAACCATAGGGTACAGATTCAAAACAAATATTTCTAGATTTTGCGAAACAATTTTCCAACTCAACTGCATTCAAAATTCTTTTAGTAAAAACATAGATATATATATATATATATATATGATTGGTAAATCCTTTGAGTATATAGATAAGCTCACTTTACATGCAAAAATTCTAATGGTAGTGTCTCGACAATTTATTTCATAAAACAATTTATTTTGAAGTATTAAAACTTAACTTAACAAGTTTCTTTTCAAGTATTTTGAAGAAAATTTATATTTTCCTAGGTTATTATAAATGAGTATATTTTTATTTTGTTTTTCTCATTCCTTTTTCCAAACCAAGTCAATTTTCCTTTAACTTTGGTTTTTTATAATTTTTACTTATAGTGATAAAAGATCAAAGTTATCAAAAGTTTATTAAGTTATTGATAACCTATTTATAATTTGTATTTAGAATGGTTTTAGAAAATGAGTCTTTTCTTCTTATATTTCTTATTCAAAATATAAGTTCTTGTTTTCTAAAACTTGGTCTTTTATTTCCTCTACAAATTTTATTTAAAAAGAATCCTCTTTATTGATAAAATCTTTTGTTTTTGATCTTATCTTATTTATATTCTTTGAAAATAAGTTCCTTCTTTAGAAACTTGAAAATCATTATTTTTCTAAGTGGGTTTATAACTTTATGGGTTGATTTTATCCTAACTTTGAAAACTAGTTTGCTTCTTAGTTTTGTTATGAAGTTGAAAAGAGTTTAATCTTAAGCTTTTTGTGAAAACTTTGAATAACAACAAATTATTTTCCTAAAACTTAGATTGCTATATTATAAAAAGAAAGTGTTTATTTCTTATATTTCCTTGGTAAAGCTATCTTTGTTATTTGAGAAAACTTGAATTATTCCATTTCTATGTGGTTGGTAATAACTTCATTATTTAATAACAAGTTACATAATAGAAAATCTAATTTCAAGTTCCTTTAATAAAGTAAAATTTACTTTTAAATTTAGTTGAAATAATATCATTATGTAGATACAT
Source organism: Combretum micranthum (assembly GCA_024138025.1). NCBI lineage: Eukaryota > Viridiplantae > Streptophyta > Magnoliopsida > Myrtales > Combretaceae > Combretum > Combretum micranthum. The sequence continues at coordinate 8,834 of JAMXBD010004492.1, forward strand.
ATATTATAAGCATGTAAAATAATAAGACTATGAGAAAAATACAAGAAGCAAATAATAATAAGTAAGATAATAAAAATATCAAATATTAGGAACCTTAGCTTCATCAAGGTATCCCGGTCAAGTATTGGGAGCCTTAGATTTATCAAGGCATCATGGGACGAAGAATAAACTAGTCCCAAAAAGAATAAAGAAAATAAAGAAAAGGTTGTTTTGACTTGATATGTACAAGTTTAAGACTAAAAAGACTAGTCTTGAAATAGCATGAAATAAATAAATTGTAAAGCATGAAATTAAATTAATAACAAGTGAGCTTATATGCTCTAAAGATTATATATAAATACATAAATATATTTAGTTAGATATGAATAAGAAGTTCGCATAATAATAACAATGATAATAATAACATATATAAAAGCATAATATCAAGATAATAAAATAGGAAGTTCATGTGCAAGAACAAAACATGAACATGTTGTTGCTTTTACTACTCATGTGAGTTTCAAAACAACACCATAGTCATGTTAAGTTACATGATATGGTAAATAAATAGTTGGAAGAAGTTTACCTAAAGTGTTTATGTGGTCTGAAGATGGTAGATGAATAAGGTATTATGTGGGTAGTAATATGTGATAGATAGTTTGTGTATAAAGAAATATTTTTGTGAAGAATTGGTTTAAGAGAGTTTTGGTAGAAAGAAATTTTAGGAAGAGGATTTGTGGAGAGATTTTGGGAGAGTTTTGGTAATAAGATGAGTTGTGTGAAAGAATAAAAGAGGAATGAGGTATTTATAAAATTTTAGAGTGAAAATTAGATGTAATTAAATTAATTGAAAAAGAAAATAAATGAGAGTGAAGAGAGAGAGAGTGGTGGATGACAAGAGGAGGGGAGGAGAGAGAAAATTAACTAAAAATGAAATTTAGAAGAAAAGTGTAAGAGAAGTTTAGTAATATGTGGTGTAGAACTTTTATGGAAAAAGAAAATTGTAAGAAATAGGTATGTAGGTTGTAAGACTAGGTAGTAAGAAAAAGTAGAGATAGAGAAATAGTAATAAATAGTAAAAAAGTACTATGAATGGTAAACTAGATAATTAAAATACCGATAGTGATAAAAATACACGTATAAATGCGATAACTGTAATTTTTAACTATCGAAAAATTCTAAAATCGATATTTTTCGATTCTTTATATTTTTACGAGTCTATTGGTATTAACGAATATTTTTTTCATCCGGTGTACCAAGGCATGGTTTTTGAAAACTGATCCCGTTCGGATCCGAAGGACAGTAGAATTTCACAAATATGATATTTTTAAGCTTCCTATATTATTACGAACTATTATCAACAATTATTTCCATTTTGTTGTTTAGGGTTTAAGAGCGCGGATTTATGGATCTTAAACACTAGGATTTGTTATACGCTTTATTGACATTTAGGGTTCCGGTTTGACTTCCGGTTTTGTTGAGTTATTCGTAAGATCATAAAATTTTTTAGTTTTGTCTGTATTATAATTTTAGTTCAACGTCTATGGTTTATTTCATTTTATCTGTGATCATTTAATATTTTTCAGTTCTTGGGATCGTTTAACTGAGTCTAGGATTATGAGTTGACTCAGTTTGATTTTTAGTGAAAATTGAAAATTTTGATTCTAAAATTCATCGAATGATTTAAGATCTTAGCATTTCGTTGTCGAGCATTATTTGGATATATCATCTTGATTTGCATGTTAGAAATTGGATAGATGATTTAATTGGTGTAAGGATGTTGAATCAACCAATAGTTGGATTTTCTATTTTGTTTTGAGGGTTCTCTTTTTCTCAAGATTAAGATTTCTCGTGTTTGACCTTATTTAGAATTTGGTTTTAACTTGCGTCGATTTTCGGGGTTTCGGTTTTAGTATTAGATTTATTGGATTATTTTTTTAAGAATTATGAAAATTTCAGAGATTTACAATGGTCGAGTGAATTTACTTCCCTTGTTTTCATACTTATGATTGTGCTTATAGTATAGTAGCACTAGATATAAGAAAAAGATAAAATAGAAAGTGCATGTGATTTATAATGTTGGTGAAAGAGCTTTAAGCATATCGAACCACGAATTACCTATAATGAATTGTATGTTCTATTAGCATATTGAAGTGTCTGAAATTGGATGGTCATTTGTAAGGAATTAAATATAAATGGCTAAACTCTAAATAAAATTTGATGCATGCACTTCACGAGTTGAGTCGTATCGCATTCGCTATTGGTTGATATATTTGTTTCGAGTATGTAGAACAAGAGTGTTCTCACTAAGCTCGTAAAGCTTACACCTTTGTAGATTTTTGTATACGCAAAACCATTTGTTCCTTTATCCAAGGTCTTCACATATCCAAGTAAGTCTTCCTTTTGGGAGCTTTTGGGGAAATCTACTCGAAGATTAGAATATACTTTCTTTAAAATCTGTTGATGAAGTATTTAAGTTATCTTATAAAGACTAGTACTTTTATATGATCCTCGGAGATTAGCAGGGGAATGCCCCTAATACTTATGTAATGGACTATTAATTGTTATTTATGGGTTAACTTTATTTCTAGATTATTTTATGTTCATTATTACTTCTTCAACCACACTTCCCAATGACGTCTCCTATTACCGTGTTGTACGCCTTACATATAATATCAAGACTTTCGAGTGACTATGGTATTCATTCTTAAATTTCGATATTGTATATGGTGGACTGCCACGTTTAGGGTACTCTCAAGGCATGACAATTTTACCCTAAAACAATTGCATATTAATAATTTGTATGCATTAATTATCACTCTTAGCTTTTTTGCCTATAATTCTAGGTAGAGGTGGGCACAGATTGGTTTGGTTTTTTTTCCATCTTGAACCAAACCATCAAATAACAATTTAGTTCAGTTTGTATTACAAATTAAATTAAAATCTAATTAAAAATTTTATTTATTGTAGGTTTTTACATTTATGTAAATATTTAAATATTTATATTATTTTATAAAATTTATATTATGAAAAACAACAAAATACTTCATAAACCATTATACTTCTAATTTACATTCCTCTATAAAATTAGTTATCCACCAATAAAATACATTCACTAATTGATACATAGCAAGTCATAATTTATAATTTTTAACAAAACTATCAAGCCAATTATCTACCAATCAATTTAACAAAAAAAAAAAAAAAACTATCAATCAAGAAAAGTCATCAATGAATAAAAATGGCCCGCTAACAAAATACATTAAACAATTAATACAAAATAAGAGTTTATAATTAAACAAATAAATTTCATATTATATAAAGTTATATCTATTAAAAGAAATAGTACGTCATTAATAAAAGGATATATATATATCATGAGAATAAAAAATAAATTTAAAAATGAACATGTTAATTTTAATCAATATTTACCAAATAATAAATATCCAATAAAACCATAAGAATATACATGACATTTAATTAATCATCATGAAAAAATTTATGATTACAAGTAAAATATTATTATATTTTTTTAAAACGGTTTAGGTTTGGTTTTATGAATTGGTTTGGTTTACCCCTCCAAACCAGCTATAAATTTATAGATTGGTTCGGATTGAAAAATTTTCAAACCAAATTGTTAAAAGAATCATATTTTGGTTTGGTTTAGTTCAGTTACAAATTAATTCGGTTTGGTTAGTTTTTTTTCCCACCCTAATTCTAGGGATGCAAATTTATTGTACAACAAGCAAAAGGGTATGCTTCCTATTACCTCGTGAATGTCCATCCTTACAATTCTTTATAAAGCTTCTAATAGTGGAAGAGACTTCTCGAGAGAAAATTAACAATATTGAGAGTTCTTTTATCCTCATACATTGCTTGAAAAATGAGCCTCATGCACTGGAATCCTTGAAGGTAATGCATCTTTAAGGTTATCAGAAAAAGAGTCCAAATATACGTTTTCCATCAAACAAACACACCTCAATTAGCTAGCGTTAAAAAATTAAAAATTCTAAAAAGTAGAAAAGATAACAAAAAACCAGATAATTAAAAAAAATTAAATTGAAAAATTAAGAAAAGTTAGCAAACTAAAAAATCAAAATTTAGGAAATATGAAACGCCCTTTTTTTAGTAAATAGCCTTAATAGAAATTTTAAATAAAAATAAAAAATAAAAATATATAAAATGATAACAATTGAAATTTTAAGAAATAATGATAATGTTAACATATTAGGCTCCTTTTTTTTTTTTTTTTTTTTATGTTTAGTTTTCATTTTATAACATTTTAGGCTCTCTTTATAATTCAAATTGGACCTACTGTTTCTATCCAAGTCGGCCCATTTCATTTAAAAATTATGTTGGGCCTAGATGTTTTGTGTTAAGTAATATTTAATGTACTACATTGACCAAGAAATTGAGCGCAGCTTAGTTGGTTGAAGTTTGTGTGGAGATGGCTATCTAAATGAGGGGTCAAGGGTTCGCGACTAGCGAGAAGCAGGTCTTTTGGTTTTTGATCCAAAATGGCATGGAATTTTTTGAAAAAAATCCAAAAATAGACTAGGGATGAAAAACAATATGCTTCTAGTCTAGTGAAGATGCTGAACCATGTCTTCAATGCAAATATCATTGACTTCATAAAAAATCTATAAAATAGCCAATCCAATATGGCAAACCTGCAATAAAAAATTCCATTAACCATACTCCAACACTCCGTGTACAAATACTCCACACCAATAACTCAACCATAAACATACTTAAAAGCATATCCTAACACACCTCTACTTAGCTCAGCTTCAAACTCATCAAGTGTAAAACATGGAAAATGGTAAAATGTTTAAACTAAATAACACTAATAAAGCAAAACAATGTTCATTACAAAAATCCAAATCCAAGATTCCATTCTCTTTAGATAATAGAACTCACTAGGATGGAACAAAAAGATAAACTACAATCTATCATCGCCTCCTACAACTCCTCCAAAGACCTCAAGCAATCCTTGACACAATGGATCATCAACCGTGCTATGCAGGTGAAGGTCCTTCATCTTGAGTTGCTGGTGGACTAAATTCACGCAGATCTAGTGGGTTGGCCTGTGTAGGGAACCTAAATTATGAGCGTTGTGTCAATCCCTCAACCGTGTCATAATCATCAACTACATACCTCTCCTATGGTGTAGGTAGAGTTGGACCAGAGGATTTCCACACTCGTTGTATGGAGTGCAGTATGATAAAACCTAAAGCTAACGAATGAAGCACTAAAGAGGTACTATGTCGTCCACCCATAACTGTAGATGTGGTATGAGATGTAGATGGAGCTTATCGAATATGTACTCCTACTTCTACTCCTCTATATCCTCCTCATCATCCCTAGCATCATGTCTCCTAGTATACCCCTCATCATCACTTTCGTCATCCTCAGCTTTACCCTCTTCCTATACATCATGCTGGAACTTAAGATATAGATGATCAATGACTCATGCTCGTCCAGTCTCTCTAAAGCTTCATTTGTAATGGAGTGAACCCCTAGAATGTTAGAAGTTATTCGTATATGTCAAAACTAATTGGCTACAAAACAATGTAAAACATATGAAGTTAGCATGCCAATAGAAAAATTATCTTATAGGCAAAATTTAGAAATCATAACTTACCAAGTCACCAAACCTAGCTCTAGTATGGCTAACGTATCGCTTGATCACTTGATTGTAACAATGGGGATAGTCTAGCTTATTTTTGAACAGAGGCTTGACAAGGATCAATCCATCCCATCTCTCAATCCATATCCCATGATAGATAGCGTGATGGACCAGCCAGCTTATTTCCAGCCTCCCTCTCAAGTCAATTTGATGTGAATTTGGTTCCATATTCACGACCAATGGAATTCTTTAGTACCCGGTGAATTGTTGCATGATATGGTTTGGAAAACACCGTTCTACATAGAAGAAGCAACTAAAGGAGACTTGGATCGTCCACACATCAATACCAACTCGACAATATGGTAGAAATCTGCTCATAATCTCATCTATGTAAGGCATCTAAACAACCTGTTACACAACACAAAATCCCTTAGTTTGAAATAATGTTATTCCAGAAGGTAAGATGATAATGGGAAAGCAAATGTACCTATCAAGAACCTAGCATGTTGAATGCCTCTCTATATGCAAAAACCACATAGGATGGGTATTGGTGTGTGTCCTGAACAATTCACCATGAGGTAGCAAAGGGTGCACCGTCATGTAAGGGAGGGCCGAAAGAGGGTTGAGGGGGAGGGTTGTTGTAGGTGGAGGGGGCAACAATAGGAAATCGGTCCCATGCCCATATCTACAACAATACAGCTACTTCACCGATTCGAATAGCATGATCAGAACATGTCCAACACAATTGTTAATACAACCAGCTTAGGCATGCAGCCCCTCAACTATATTAGCTATCTTGTGTCATGTCCTCCAGTAAGGATAAGAACATAGTATAAACCAATGATCATGACTTATCATCAAAAATACATCTATCCATTAGCTGAAGTATGTAGGCACGTGCATACTTAACAACTGCTCCCCCATTACATCATTGAGTAGATGAGCAAAATTATTATGTAGCCAAGTAAGACTCGGATGACCTCCATGTGCTATTACCTTCTCCCCCCAAGGATGGAAGGCAATATGTATGATGGGTAAGCCATCGACTGGCAATTCTAGCTGTACCTCAACATCCTGTAAGGTAATAGTCATCTCCTCCTGTAGCATATGAAATGCATGCATCTCTTGTGTTCATCACTCAACTAGTGCAGTAATGAGATGCTAATTGAGTTGAATGTTAAGAGGCGGGCAGGTCCTATGAAGCTAGCCTATTTCAAATAAGGAAAAAGATTATCATCAATGGGTCTGCCAACCTACAAATGCCTTGATGTCAATTCCCTACGTTTAATGACAAGAGTAGTGGCTAAGGCATGAAAAAATGAAGAAGAAAAGTCTAATAAGGGCTTTAGAAATTTGATGGCTATGCAATGGGAGAATTCCTTACCTCATCCCTTTAGACAGTTGATGAACGATGCCTCTCCTGTTAGGTAAGCAAAGAAGGATCAACGGGTCCTAGCTCCACCTAGCTTGCATATAAGAAGAAAAATGTTAAAACAAAGATGCATTGCGAAATGAAATAACATAACATGAGCACACGCATCACTTCACAAGCACACATAGTAAGTGAATATATATCAAACCTACCTACATCGTATCTTTCACTATCTACCAACTCCTATTATTATGCCTTTTCTACCTACATAAACCATACGTTTTTTGCTAGGTTGCTCTCTATAGTCCATTTCTATTTCATATCATTTAGTCCAAGGCTTGCCCTTGGGGGTGTAGTTTCTAGATAATAGATTAAGCAAGGGAAGTTGGTGAATGAGGGCCATCAAGTTTCATTATTACAAAAAGACCTTCCAATTTTTTCTTGCAAGCCCTTATCTTCCATGAACAATCTTGATCACTTTTTGTGTAACCTTGGTCAACGTAGAAATTGTAGTGTGTTCTTATGTGGAAAGCTTTTACAGCCCGAATTAGATCATCTTTTGTGTTGAACATCATACCCTTGGCTAGGTCTTGGCTATCATAAAGACTACTATACATCACATTCACATGATCTTCAAATTTCACATAACCATCACCACCTCCACGCACATTAAAATAAGGAATTGCATTCCTCACCATTGGCTAGTTTGGCGTCCATTCTTGATGCATTGAACATTGGGGGATAGTCAAGTTTTCTATATTGCATCCTTGAACCTGTTCTACCACATCATCCTCTTCTTCTTGGCTTCCCTCATCTTCCATAAGATCACCAGTTTCATCAACATGGTAATATCCATCTCAATGATCATCTTCCACCTCATAGTTAAATACTAATGCCTCTTCCTCAAATTTATTCTCAAAATATGATAATGACTTATTCATTGGCATAGAGTCATATTCTTCATAATGTATGGGTGAAAATGACACCGCACCTTGGTCTTGTGGAGGTATATTAGTAGATGTTCCGGGTTGAAATGTGGGTCTCCTAACATCTATGTCTATTGCTCAAAACATTGGATCTATAGTTGAGAGTGTTCAAAGGCACTTCTCATGAGTGAGAGTAGAGGAGTAATTAACAGAATCATGAAACTCCTAGGTAGTCCCTAATCGAGTAGTGGTTTTCATAAATATCTCCTGAATTAACTTAGTACCAACTTAATATCATTGAAATCAGATCCTCATTACTCTCATCATCCATAATTGGCATCAACATGTAGACAAACCTCATGCTTATATAATGAGCATATCTCTATATTATCTCAACTTCAAAATCATTTGGACTAACACCAATCTTCTCACATATCACTTCCTTAAATTGTTCAAATTTACATTTGTTCTCACCTTCACCTTCCTAATGTGAGGCCAATCATATTTTGGCCCATGACTTTTATCCACAATATTCCCATTCACATAGAAGATGAACCTTACATAGTTGGTCATCTCAAATCTACTGATAAAAAACTATGAATGTTAGATGGTACTTCTCACAATTAAGTTGTGGAAAACATCTTCCACAACTTAAACACCGATGATGCACACTTTGGAAACTTTAATTTTCTCTAATGAACTAAGCTTAAACAGCTAGGGCATTTTATCAAACACCATCTAAGTGTCCATTTTTTTTTTTATAGAAACTACATGGATCAACCAATGAAGCACATAAACATCACCAATAGTCCATTCACTACTTCTATTGCATCTAACATTTTAAAATCATCAACTAAATTAGACAAAAACATACATGCAATTATTTCAAATTTTTCACATAAAATTCAGCAAAACAACAACATTTAAAGGGAAAAAAAATAGTGGAACAACACATTACCTGATTTTGGGTTGCAAATTTGATGGTTGAAACATCAGATTTAGTGTTGGAATGGTGGTGGTAGACAGTAGACTGATAGGAGGATTTGGAGAGGGAGTGAGTGTTATGAGAGAGGAGGGTTTTTGGGTATGAGAAAGATGCTATCGGGAAAATTTTTTCCAAATATCTGCAGTGAATGTGTCATTAAGACAATGCCTTCATTTTTTACGCTAAAAGGCATTTTTACACTAGAAGCACCACCTTAGACAGTCCCTTCGGTGTAAATCATAGGCGCTGTCTAGGACAACACTTATACTACAAATTTCAAGGAGTTGTCAGAAATAACATCTTCACTAGCTTAGAAGTGTATTATTTTTCCTCCTAAGAATATTTCCAAATTTTATAAAAAAATTTTGTACCATTTTAGATGAAAAAACCTCTTTTTTTTTTTTCTTCTAGCACGTGTAGTGCATGTGCGAAGTGCATCCAAACCTAACATGCACTATCTTCCTAAAGAGGTTGGACGCCATGAGAGCTCCCTCGAAAGCTCTTGATCTTAATCAAGAGTGAAATGAGCCCATTCCTTTAGCTTATTATTACCTAAGGAAAATTAAGAGTCCAATTCTAGAAGCATTATCCTTTTAGATTTGAACTTTTCATTTAACATTTGTGGGTCAGAATTCAAAATTTTGTGACTCCCCCTTCCGACCCTTGTGCTCTTAATAATGGCATTAATGGTTACATAACTCCTCCTCACTCCCGCTGCTTCATTCTTTGGCTCCTCCATCATATTCTTACACACATCTTGAACAACCATAGATTAGGACTCTTACATTCTCTCTCTTCCCTTCCACTTTCTTTCTCTTACACTAGTGTCTCTCTCTCCTCACTTTCCCTCTCTCTGGTAGCTACTAAAAAAATTGAAAAGATAAAGGAATTAGGATATTTGAGAGTTATTGGGTAGGTTATTTTATTTTATATTGATAAATTTATTTGTTTATACTCATATAATTAAATAAAATAAAGAGTACTATCTACCAATATTCGATTAGTCATATATAGGATTGGTGTGTGAATAATTTATCAACATCCTCTAAATATTTTTTGTGTTTTGAATTTGTAGTACTACAATGCTAAGTGTATCTAGAATAATCTATTTGAATTTTGTGACAAGATTGGAAAATGAGGGATAAACATAAAGATAATCATAATATGAGTAGAAATGTTTTATGTAAATATGACACAACATATTAACTAAAATAATAAATTTGCCATAATATAATACTTGTCATAAATTAATATATAATCAGCTACTATTTATAAATTCTCATAATACCATATGAATACTACCATTTAATTCAGGAAAATTATATTAGAATGTCACAACATTTGAGACTAAGTTCATTTTGGATTATAGAGGGTAAGTTCATTTTGGATCACAACATTTAAAAAAGTGATTCAATTCAGGTCTCCATGGACATGTGTCACAAGGAGAAATTGACATGTGTTAACAAGAGAAGTTGATGCATGTCCAGTGAGACATGAATTGAATTACTTTTCCAAATATTATGATTCAAAATGAACTTATACCCTTATGTTGTTGCCTCTTTTTAATGCTTGAAATATTGTAGCTCAAAATGAACTTACTCCAATCGTTGTGACATTCGTGTAATTTACCCCATTTAATTCTATAAAAGTATATTAAAAGATATTAGTAAACGAAGCATGCAAGTAAACAATTCAAGGTGTATATATATATAAATATATATATTTAGAACAAATATTGCTAATGAAGGGATAGATGTAAAAACATTTAAGATTGTATATTAATATAATAAATTCACATCTCATTTTACCTCAGCTTCTCTTAAATTTATTATTAAAATTTCAAAATAGGTTGAAAAAAAAATAGAGTTATAGGGTTATTATGTCGGGTTCCAGGTTCTGATGCAAACCTATAAAGTAGGTTTGGATATAGTATAAAAATTCTATAGGGTTATAGGGTTGGGTTTTGTAAACCTATAGGGTAGTAGGTGAGGTTTTGGATTCATATGATCTATCCAAAACCCAATCTGATTGCATCTCTACGCTGGGCACGGTCCCTTAATCCTTCTTATTTTGTTTTTTTAATTTATTTATTTACTTAGTTATCTTTCTTAATTTAGTTTGATCGTTTTATTTATTTTATTTTTTAAATACCCTATGTAAATGTAACCCAAAAGAAATAGTGAAAGAAAAAAAACATGTAGATAGTAGTATAATTTTAATATACGATATTCTACGGTATGCAATTTTACGTGTACCATATGATACACGTATCATGGAATAAGCATGAACGTATATAATTTATGATGCGAGTCATATATATCATATATATTATATGTTCATGCCCAATATTAATTTGACATCCTTTATTTTCATATTATCATCTATGCCATGTTCATGGTGTTAGGGTTACAATATCTTTGATGCTCGCTATATCGTATTCACTGTTTGTTACCCATATCTATATAAGAACAGGGCAAATCCATTAGACTTATTATAATTTGTTTTAAAAGGACTTTAGGATATCAAAACCGTATATATGATTACAAACTTGCTGAGTATAAACTTATATGTAATAAAAAAAATACATGGATTTAGGATTAATAGTCCAATGATATTCGACGAGTTATGCTATGCTGCTTTAGGCAAAGATTATTTAGTTCATTAGATTTATTAAAATCTTTGAATAAAGTTTTTAGGACATACAAAAAATTTTGCGCATAAAAATTAGGGCCATATGATATGGGTTTTATATGCTTTGATCATTAGCTTTAATAATTTCCATTATAAATGGGAACTTTGCAATATAGTGTCGTATATATTTCATAGCCTATATTTTACAATCATAAATCCAAAAAAAAAAAAAAAAGAGAGAAAGATAACGATCTCTTATAAAAGTTATAACTTAACTACAGTGGATCAGTCTGATATCTTATCCTATTCATATGAATTTAGGCTTGATTTGATCCATTTTTAGATAAATTCCTATGAATTTTATGTTTTTTATTGTTTAAATATTGTTTTTTAGCTCCTAAGATCAACAAAAGAAGAAATACGGTGTTTTGGATAGATTTGGAGCAAAACAACAATTAAATTCATAGATAAATTTCTATTTAGGCCTTCAGAAATGCCTCTCAAGAGAAAAATTTCAAGGCAAAACAAGGTAAAGTTCCTAGGCATGCCCTAAACCAAGCCCTCGTCTTAACCTTCAGTTTACGCTAATTTACGCTTAGACAATCAAGCCTTGGTCATAATGCAGCTTCAATCATGCCTTAAAGTCGAGCCCTAGATTCTACCTGCGATTGAAGTCAAGCAAAAATTCAAGCTCTAAAGAAAATAATACTACTTAGACCATGGCCAAAATTTGAGCCTTGGACTTAAACTAGGAAAAGTGACCCTATCTAGCTGTCATTGATAAGCTGGCTCTATGCACGCATGTGAAAATAAGGATGATTTCGTTATAAAGAATCTACCATGTTAATGAATAAAATCTTCATGATTTTTTGTTACTATTGCCTATAAATAAATGTGCGTAGACGCCCAATAAGGAAGAGGAGTACCATATGTAAAATATCGCTAACATAGGATAGAGAGAGAAATCTTTAGCGAAAATTGTTTCTTCATGCTAAAGAATTCAAAGTTTTCTTGGTAAAATCATTTTAACCCATTGTTTGTATTTGGTAGATTGAACTTAATTTGCAATATCCAATCTTAATTTTTTTTTTTTTTGAATCTTTGCTTAATATTTGCATCTATGGAGGAATAATCTCCTTAAATTAGGCTTTGTGAATCTGAATCCTGATTCATATGATTTTAAATGATTTTAATTAATTATTGAATGGGTATTCGTGTAAGCCCCTAGATTTTTCGGTAATATAGTAAACCCTAAGACTGGAAGTCAAACCGGAACCCTAAGTTAATCTAGTTTTATGTTTATCTAGTGAATCTAGATTCGACAATCCATGTTCATAAACCCTGAACAACGAAATTGAGATGATTATGGATAATAGCTGTAATAATATAAGAAAGTTTAAAATCTCATATTTGCAATTTTCGAGTCTTTTGATCCGAAAGGGATCAGTTTTTGAAAACCATGCCTTGGTACACTGGATAATGAAAATATTGACAACACCATTAGCCTCATAAGAAATATAAGGTTTTAAAAAATATCAGTTTTAAAATTTTTCAGTAACTAAAAATATCATATATAATCTGTTTACGCGTATTTTCTTTACTACTGGTATTTTAATTATCTAGTCTACTATTCATAATATTATTTCTACTATTCATTACTATTTCACCATCTCTACTTTTTCTTATACTCTACTCTTACACATTAGCATACCTATACATTATAGTTTACCTTCCTCATATAATTTTAATCACATCACACTTTACACATTACTTCTTTTTATTACAAAACAATAAATTTAATCAATTTTCCTCCCCATTTCCCCATGTTTCCGTCTACTATCTCTCTCTCTTCACTCTCATTTTATTTTTTTTCATTTTATTTAATTACATCTAATTTTCACTCCATAACTCTATAAATACTCCCTTCCTCCTTTATTCTTTCACATAACTCATTTCCTACTAAAATTCTACCAAAATTACTCCACAAACACTCTCTCTCAAATTCTCTCCCAAGTCCTCTCTTCTCTTCATAAAACCATTTGTCACATATTACTACAACCCATTTTTTTCCTCTTCAACAAATACATTACCTTAGGTAAAAATTTCTTACTTATACTCATCATGTTCATATAACTTAGCATGAGCTTAGCGTATGTTTTTAGGACTCATAAAAGTTAAAAAAGCAACAATATGTTCATGTTTTGTTTTTGTTCATGTTCATATTTTCTATTATGTTATTATTGTTATTATGTTGTTGTTATTATTGTTATTATTATTTGCTCTAATCTAACTTCTATATAGTATTATGTATATTATATATATATTTTTTTTCTTTAGAGCATATAAGTTCACCTGTTATTTATTTATTTATATGCTTTGCAATTTATTTATTTATTTCATGCTATTTTAAGACTAGTCTTTCTAGTCTTAGACTTGTCCTTATCAAATCAAAACAATTTTCTTTCTTTTCTTTTTAGGACTAGTCTATTCTTAGTTCTGGGATACCTTCATGAAGTTAAGGTTCCAATACTTGACTTTACTATTATGCTCTTGTTACACTTATTTTATTATTATGTTATATTTCACGTAACTACATATTCATGTTCATGCATGCGAATATTGATATTATCTCAACAAAATATAATGAAAATATTTTTATGAACTCTTTTCATATAAATTTTGGTTACTTAAAGAAAGGATTTTCATTAAAAGCTAAGAGTTTTACTTTTACAAACCTTTCCCAATAAATTAAACTCATAACAAGTCTTAGCAATAATGGTACATTAGAGTTTCATCAAAGAATACATAAAGTAGAATTTTCACATACTCTCTTTTCAAACCAATGAAATAAGAAAGTTTCTTTAAACTTAATGTTACCGATTCTTCGTCTAACAAAAGTTTTCTTAAACTCATTTGTAAAGTTTTTATCAATATACTAAGGTTAGATAAGTTTTACAAAATTATGAAAGAATAAATCTTTTTAAAGATGAATCTTACTTAGTAAATAGAATTAGAAGAACACTATTATTTTAAAATGGAACTAACTTTAGGAAAAACTAAGAACAAGTGAACTTTAAGAAAGTTTTATCACTATCAAGAAAACATTTAGAAAATATATTTTTTAACTCCTAAAAATGAAGTTGTAGAAATAAAATTATTTTGGAAAATATGAATTGTTTTTAAAAGATAGATAAAGTTAAAAAGAGGAAAATATTTACTTGTAATAAATTAAGAACTTTTCCAATAAAGCTAAAATAAAAATTTCCAAAACATTACTTTTCCAACTTTTAGAACACCTTGTTTTATAAAAATCATTATTGGGACAACTCCACTAAATTCATGCTTATAATATGAGTTAATATATATATATATATATATATATATATATGTTCAAAAGATTTTCTAACTATACAAATATCTATATTTTGGTACAAGACTTTTTGGGATGAAGAAAAGCTTGGAAAATTGTGTTTTTGAGAACTGGAATTTCGTTACAGTTCTGTATGTCATTGTTCCGAGACCCAAATGGATTCTTTTGATAAAAATAACCTTAAAAATGGATAGATCTTTTCGAGTTGGTAGAAATTGGTATATAATATGCGGAATTCCGAGTTAAAATGAGCAAGTTATGGCCATTTTAAATCAGAATTTCCATTCATACGAATTTGACGAATTCAATAAGATAGAATTAGAAAATTTGAGTAAATCTTGGATGAAATACTCATTTCAGATATATATATATATATATATTGTTTAGGTGTCAAAGACCAAGATCTTCTCTTCCCCAAAGATTACTTCGACTCATAGAATATCACTATGGACAAGTGAGTTTCCTTTATATTTATGTATTCGCACATGTGCTTGTAGAATAGAGCACCAGATATAAGAAAAAGATAAAATTGATATGCATGTAAGATATCATGGGAATTATGTATGTGAATTTTTATGTGCGATCAATGAACGATAAGTATATCGGAACCCGATCTGTGATTGTTATAATTATTTCTATGTATATTGCATGTGTGCCAATATTGATTTATCGCTTTAAATCAATTAATGTCGGATTGGATATCTCATAAATAAATTGCTCATGCATATCACTTAAAATATCATTTCGCATTTTTGCTACTACTTCTCAGCATGCAACCGGAAAGGTAAGCTACCTGGCTACATCTTAAGGATTTAAGATGTTCGGGAATACGACGTCAAGTTGTAGCCGCGCCAGATTGATCGCTTTGGGTATGGAAAGCCTAGGGACTACTAGTGCAATTTGTTGGAACTCCAAGACGAGCGCAAAATTTCAAGGAGGTCGATTGGGGCCTATTCAAATCATTCCTTAACCACCAATGGAGGGATAAATCTATCATACATACGAAACTGGATAGTAGTATGTATTGTTTGATCATATGATTGTTTCATTTTATATGCTTGTTTAATGAACTTGGTTGAATGTTTGTTATAAGTACTTTTGTGTAAGGAATATCTCACTAAGCTAGTTATGCTCATACCTCAATAGACTTTTGATATTACAGGGCCTTTGTTTCGTACCCGTGACCATCTTAATCATTTAGGTAGAATATTTATTTTGGAAAGCTTTTGGAGGAATTCTGTTTTAAAGTCATAGACTAGATTTCCTTTAAAATCTTCTAACTTTGGTTAATCTTCATTTTAAGACTATGTTCTTATGAAAATTATCAGAGGAATGCCCGTAGAAGTTGTAAGACTTTATATTTCAATGAAATATATTAAGTATTAGTTTGCATGTTCTGCTGCTAATATCTTAAAATGAATCACTCAACCGATCTCTCTTTGATGTGAATGTACGCCTTGTACCGATATGGAGTTTTCGAATGACTGAGGTAGTCATTCTTAAGTTTTAATATTGCGTACGGCGAGCTGTCACGTTTAGGGTACCCGTTAGGACGTGACAATATGTAAGTAGTAGCTCAAATTTAGCTTCATAGCTCTAAATGTGTGGTGCACCTTTGAGATCGATGTATGATTTTAACTGAATAGATCGAGAGATTATTCTTTTGAATAGATCTAGGCTACTAACGAAGTTACTCATAATCACCTTGAGAGGAATGGTAAAACTTTCTGTCATTTGTCTTTAAATTTCCAAAACGGGTTTTTAAATAAAGGATTCTTAAACTTTATATAAATCTAAATTGCTGATAGCTTGAAAAGAGATTCTAATAGTCTGATCTAAATATAGAGTTTCTAACCTTAAGAGAAGCTTTAACTTACATTCATGAGCCCGACAGTATAACCTAGCAAACAACTCTACGAGTTTATTAAGAAATCACACGATAAGCACTTGGTGAAACAAATCCTAAGTCTCATCTTGCATTTTACAAACTTATCCTTAATTTTACCCTAAAAAAATGTATATATGCATTAACCTTACTTTAGCTTCTGTTTTCATTATGATTTGCTGGATTTTTCTTTGGCCAGATAATAGATTAAAAGTGAGTATGGCAGATGCTGATGATCCCTTGGAATACAACATAATATTTTCTATACTACTTCGGTAGGTACACTTACCTAATGTAGCAGTTGCAACTAAAGCTAAACATAACTTAGTAGCATTATTTATAAATTTTTTAAAAACAACTTTGTGTCTAATGGATTGACATGCCCATATGACCAACCAACTGTACATAGTAAGTCTAAACAATAAGACTCTTGAGTAGGTAGTAGATTTAAATTATTGATGTTTGCCTGCATTGAATTCTACTTAGTCCTTTAGGTCCTATATACAATTGTAGGCTGCTCGGAAAAATTAATTTTTTTGAATTTTATTAAAAAAGAAAAATATATATTATATGTATATTATAAAGATCAAATCATGTCACATAATTAAGTATATCTGTGTGGTTAAATATATAGTTTGATGTTTTATGTCCACGAGGTCATTGGTTCAAATCTCATCATTGTATTTCTTTTATATTTTCAACATGCATTTATTACATTGCTACTCCTTCCCTTGTTTTCATATCTCTCTCTCTCTCTCTCTCTCTCTCTCTCTCTCTCTCTAACTTTTTTTTTTCATAATAACTACTAATATTAAATTTTTTATCATAAAATTGTATCCTACTAAATAAATTTCTTTTTAAATAAATATTTTTATTTAAATATACCACAAATAATAATTATATTATCTGCATATATTGCAAATGAACCTTATTGCACACTATATATATAATTTGATTAAGTAACATTCTTTTTCTACAATTAATGTTATTAAAATACATATGAATTCTTTAATAGCTATCCAACCTAGATATATTTTCTGATTTTTTTTTATTAAAAACAAAACTAATTGGCATATAAACTCTATATTTTACACTAACGATTAATTTTCAAGTGACATATATACAATCTCTTAAAAAATACACTAAATTCTCTTGATTATTAAAATATCACATTGAATTAACAAATTTTTTATAAATATATAAGATGTAATAGTGAGCACATATAAATAAATAATTCTAAGATTAACTTAATTAGGGTCCCCTCTAGTCATACAATTATGTGTCTGTCCCCATATAATTATCTTCTTTAGCGGAAAACTAAAAATTGAAAAATTTTAAAAAGACAAAAATTTCAGATTCATATGCTAATATTTCCTTATATAGTGACTTTGTGATAAAGGTTAGAAATTGTTAACCAGAGTTGTAGATATAGTACTAAATATGATAAATGACTTAAATACTGAAATTTGCCTAGCTTTATAGGTTTCTTATAAATCCAACTTACCTTATCAAAAACTTAAAAATGAAAAAATTCATAAAATAAACAAAAACTTTTTATCCCTTTTTTTTCTTTTCCCATATATAGGATATATTAAGTATATAAACTTTTTGCCAACTTCTCTCTCTCTCTATATCTATATATATATATATATATATATATATAAGAATGAGATATTACGTATTTATTTTCTAAACTACCAACAAAATAAATAGGGGTTTTCAAAATTAGCATTTCTTTAGGCATTTTCAACCATGAAATAAAAGTTAAATCTTTTAGGAGTTTTCCAAAAGACAAAAATCAAAATATACTAAATCAATTTGACAGGATTTGACAAAATTACAAACAACCAATACACTAATGTTTCAAAACGTACTACCAAAACCTGATTCCAAATAGTAGATACGTAGACAACTACAGGGCAGTCGTAAAAATAAAAAAGAAAAAAACTTTTTATGTATTTAAAAAATAAAAAAAAACCTTCTTTAGGTGTTTCTATAAAAAAAAAAAAAAAAACAAATATAGTTTTTGAAGCTTTTTCATAAAAAATGATAAAAGACAACTTTTCTTAGACTTTCAGTACAGAAAAACATCAAATATATTTTCTCTTGAAGAATTTTTCACAAAAGCTAAAAAACAAGATTTCTTACACTTATCTATAAAAAATTTAAAAATTAGAAAAGAAGAAGAAGAAGAAGAAGAAACTAAAGAAAAAGAGATGTTCTTTTATACAATTTTGGCCCATAATTCAAAATTTCGTAAGCTCATAAAAAGTTTAGATAACTTTCTAAAGTTTTAAAATAACAGCCCTTAGATTCATTAAATTTTGGTTTTCACATAGATCAGTGGCCTATCTAGAAATCCAACAAACATTTGTCCTATGGTTCATCTTCATTTTTCTGACTTTGGCCCGTGACAACTCCAAATCAAACAACTTTTAAAGACAGAGTGTTTGTAAAACCCTACTGGTTCCTGGTTAAGTGTTTCATATTAAATGGACGGATTTAATATGATTCGGACCCTATAAGAGGATATGAGCTAAATTCAGGATCGATAGACATTTAAATTCTCTTGTTTGGATTAACTGTTCTCTTATATTGGCCCATTAATCTATATCGCTTCATTATATAATTATATTTCTCAAACTTCTCTTGTTTCATCTTCTCAATTATAGTGTTAAGGTTTGTACCACAACATCAGATCTAAAACTTAAGTTGTAGATATAGTGTAAGCTATTATATTTATTACATAACGCTCTCACTTGTGGGTCTAGATTTTGACTAAAGCCCAGTAAGTGCACAATTTTAATTTAATGGGATTATAAGTGCACGGAGATTTGAACTTATGCCTCCTATTCTCATACATGTGACTTATTTATCCAACAAGCTATCAGCCAACTCCTAATATTGGTCCTTAATCTATACTGCTTCGGTAATGTAATTATATTTCTCAAATTTCTCATGCTTCATCATCTCAATTAGTACCAACTCTTCCTGGTACATTAATTGTGGTTCCACTGACTTCTCAATAGCAGGACTCATTACACATACAAAAATCACAACAAAAATCCAATACATGAAGAGCTTTATAATGCAACACATCACTTCCCTCTTTTTCTCAGTATACACACATGTATTGATAAATATTGAGTATAAGAACACATCCAAAATCACATGAAACTACTTATGGACAAAATAAGACCAAAATTTATTTCATATGAAAAGCTGACAGCTAGGACAATGTAAAGAGTATTTGCGAAGGACTAGGAGTTACCATACTATGGACCTTTCAGTTCTCTGACTGGGTTATATGGTTGATGAAATAAGAGACCTATTTGGCTTATTCACTCTTGTACTTAGTTGCTGTCTCTGTGTTTTCCTGCAAAATTTCATACGTAGAATGAGACCATGTAACCAATAAAGATAATTAATGCAATAATTTCTTGATCAATTCTAATTCTGCCACAATCCTGGTCGTGCAATCTTAATTCATTAAAGATCCACATACTTTCACCATCATGTCATTGTGCTCGGATTTAAGCACTTGCTTGTTCATAGAGTACAATGAACTGCTTTGGTCTTACCTTCCTCCATATTTTCAGACGGATCAATGCGTATAAGCTAGACATGTTGCCAGAGTTCTTGTGAGAATTAAATCCCCACAGTGGGAACAACGGTTTCAAAAGCTTCCACAAGCAACTGAACTTTCCTTTTCCTTTCTGGGGTAAGCTTTGAAACGACTTGCTGAAGTGCATAATCTAGCATCCATTCCTCTGCATTTTTCCTCTCATCCATGCCTTGATGCTTTAGATTCACCTTTTCTGGCTCTTGGTTAGGCTCCATTGGTAGAAACTGTGGCTCCCGAGGACTAATCTTTCTCACTTTCTCCAGTGCCTTAACGAATCTTTTAAGGAGAAGTACCTTTTTCAAGTTGTTCCAATTCCTTATTGGTCTATCATTGTAGTTGTCTGTTCCCTTTGATTTTGCTTGATCATTTTCGGAACTGGAGATGTCATTTGATTCAAGCTGTGCTTCTGACTCTATTTTTTTGTCAGGCTCATTGACTTTGCCAATGCAGATGTCCCTGTCGAAGGCAGTCTCAGTAGGTATGGTTGATTCTCCATATTTAACACAACTCATCTCTTCAATATCCTGCTCATAATTCTTGTTAGCTGAGAAATGATCCTTTGGTGAACCATCCTCAGCTTCTGGAAGGGGGATCTGATCGATTGCTTCTTGCACAAGCATGATGGCTTGAATCCTCCTGTGCTTTACACTGTCATCATCTGTATTCTTGTTCATGTTTATATCATCTATTCCCGTTTCATTTCCTTGAATACGTTTCTTCTTCTCACTGTCTTCCTCTTCTTCAGAAGTGGTTTTTTCTTTTTCTGCTTTCAAACTGGACACCATGTGCTTATGTATCAAGAACCATAACCTTGTATATCTCCTATTCCCCAATTGTGGTTCATCTGCATCTGCAGTAGTCTTGCTTTCCTTGGCTAGATGGGGTTCTTGGGCAACTTCATTCTTTCCCTTTTGTTTGTTGTTCCGGACATCCTTGTTTTCATCTCCTTCCTCCAAATTTATTGTTTCTACCTCCCCGGTATATTTTACCCCTGATTTGTCCTCCATGTACGGTGAGGAGGCTCCTGGTGAGCCATTCTTCAATGTATCAAATCCTTTATCCTTCTCTTCACTCAAACTGTAAGTCTCCATTTTTGAACATGTGAAACAGCTTTAGGGTAATCTTGCTGTAAACCCAAATTTTTTATCCGAACTAGAGATTGTCCATCAGCTGAAACTTCATCATTAGTTGTGCTTTCAGGTCTTTCTTTGCTCACAGACCGCTTCAAATCTAGAATCTGAGCCTCAGGTGACACTGAACTATCTGCAAAGTTTTGCTGATCATAGAATTGGTGGTGTCACTTCTTTCCTCATCAAAATTTGAAGCCTTGAGTTCTTTTACCTTCTGTTCTCCTTTAATATCCTCAAAAGCAAGCTGGTTGGAATGGTCAATGACGTGACAATCTGAACTTGATTCTTTGAGCACTCCATAGGACAGTGGACTTTGCTGTTCTTCTATGATTGGCATGCTTCCTTGGGCTGAAAGATCACCTGGTACCTTTTCGAGGGATCTATCAGACACATTGCTACTTACAATCTCTCTATCTTCAAAATCCTTTGGGCGAAATTTTCTGGCTTGCACATCATTTACCTTGGGTGAATGTTTTACTTTTGGGCCCACCCAAGGTTCACCTCCTGATCCTGGGCCACTCTTTCAAATGCTTCAACTAGGAGAGCCACTTTTTTTTCTGTTCAGGGTCAAGTTTAGAAACAACTGCTGAAGAGCATGATCAAGCATCCACTCTTCTGAATTTTTCTTTTCTTCTGCTCTTCGATGTCTCAAAATAACTTTCTCTCGTTCTGAAGCAAACTCTGAAGATGCTTGTCGGGAGATTCTATGATTGAAGTTCCTCATCTTCTCCAATGCCTTGATGAATCTCCTTTGAAGTATCATTTTTTTTACATTGCTCCATCTCCCAGATTTTTGCTGGGTTGACTTGTTGACAGGTTGTGCTGCTGTATCATCTCTGATATGAGGCTTATTATCAGTTCTGTATTGGTTTTGATCAGCATTTGTTTCCATACTCTTTTCATCCACAGAAGTACTGATCTGTGACCCCATCAAACATTGATTTACATCCTTTTGACTGAGCTTCTCCTTTGGGATCATAACTTGACCAGTTGATTTACTGTATGATGAGTGACTTGGGCTATTTGAAAGCAGGATTTTGTTTATTGCTTCTTGTAGCAATTTGATTGCATCAGATTGGTGGAGTTCAGTCTCCTGATTAGCTCCATCATCATCTGCTCCAGTCATATCCAACTCCCTTCCCAAAAATTTTCGAGAGCTGTCTTTGTCATCCACTTCAGCTAACCTTTTTCCATCTTCCACTTGTTCTTCCTCAATGCTGCGAGGGGAAGGTGAAAGTGCTTCCCCATTTGCAGCTACATCAGATACCATGTGTTGATATATTAGGTACCACAGTCCATTGTACCTCCGCCCTCCAAATGGCATTTTTAGTCCATCATCTGCAGGACTATTAGGCTCAGTCTCTCCGCTTAAAGATTTTGGAGTTTCTTCTGCTTCTTTACTTGCTGAAGTTGGTTCTTCTTCAGAGCTGCAAAATGGTTCTTGCGGCATTTGGCTTGTATCTGCTAATGAACCTTCTTTGTCTTTCATTGTGCCACTTTTTGGTGTAAAGCCACTGAGTTCATATTTTGAAACCAGTTCTGGAGTTTCTTCTCCAGCAATCTCAACATCCTGTGAGATTTCCTGATGGTAAGTGCCTGTGAAATCATCCCTCTTCAGAGAATTCTCAGGATCTAAATTGGTATCTGCCGGTAAGGGCTTGCCTCCATTGTCACATTTGATCAGCATGCCCTCTTTTTCATTCTTTCTGAAATTCATTGATTCAGAAATCCAAGACGATTCAGTATGTACCTCCTCCTGTGCTTGAAATGTCACCGACTTATGGTGTTCATCTGTTGACAACTCAAATGATGCAATGGAGTTATCCTTCGTTTTATGTTCATTAGCATCAGCATCTGTATCTGCCTTCTCCCTTCTGCTGATATCCACAGGCATTTCTGAAATGGTTGAAGTGCTTTTTCCACACGTGTGAGAATTTTCCATCCCTCCAGAATCTCCATAATAGATGCCTTCATTGGCCCCAGTTCTTCTCACCAGGCTAGAAGACTTCTTTCCAGTGCGAGGTGATTGACCATCCAGAGTCTTGCTTCCCAGGGTCTTTGCCCGTTTTTTTCCTGATTTCATTCGCTTCAGTGTAGGTGGAGTGGAGTGGTGATGACCATGGAGAGAACAGTAAGAATATGGACAGACTTTCACTGATGAAATCTTCTTAGATCATCTCCTGATTGTGCCTCTACCTGATCAATAAATTTGGCATTTTTGATTGCTGAAGAACAGGTTGCTCTATGAATACTTGTGTCCACAATCTCAGGAATTTCTGGATGGATCCTTGAAGACCTTCTGGACTTTAAGCTGGCCATTTTCGTCAAAATCCTCACGGGTCTAAGAGTATGAGTTTGTGCCGTAGCTTTATTACTAGAAGAAGCTGACTTCCCCTTGGGGTTACTCACCACTCTTTCACCCTCATTCTTGCTGCTAAAGCTAGATGCTGAATTACCATGACTTGCTCGAGAACCTGCCTTCCGGACATTAGAAGACCTTGTTGCCTTCAGATAATTTGGTGATTCATCCATCTCACCTGCTATGCCTTGAGGATCATGATACCGTGAAGTCATCCTTTTCAATGATCTCGAGCTCTCAAGAGTTGCAAACTTGATAGACCGCAATTTCTTCAACTTTAACCTCTGCTCATTCCTTGCAGAGTTTTTTCTCGTGGATTGCCTTCTCCATTTTGAACTAGACAATCTTGTGAGACCCTTTGCCAATTTAACACTATTTCTCCTCGTTAATGGCCTGACTGATTTCTGTCAAGAATAAGTAAAACTTAGTATTCCGTATTCAAACCCTTTCTTTCTCGCATTATCTCGGAATCGATACAGTACACAGATCCAAATACCAATTCAACTTCCCTTATCTTCTCTCTTTAATGATTACAACAACTTAGTCCCATATATTTTCGAAAACATTTCATGATGTCCCATTAGGTCCTAAACATCTTTTGATTCTTGTATTTTTAGTCCGTTTTGTACAAAAGGTTTTCCCAACACGCACCACTCGAATAAAAAATGGATCTAATCAAAAGCTTTATGGAAAGGATTAGCACTCAACATAACGTTCAAACAAGTTTAGGAATCATAAGCTTCAAAAGAATTGGCACTCAATTGATCATTCAAAAAGGCTTAGAACTAAATCTAAAACCAGAAATCCACCAACAACAAGGAATTTTAGGATTGTAACGAACTTACCTGCGAATTGCTTGTATCAGCATTGGAAGCAGAAGAGCTTGTGGCCTTCATGTAGTTTGGTGATGCATCAGACATATAAACTGGAGTTGGTTGGTCTGAGCTTGCTGAATCAGTGGACAAGGCACCAACATGGCTATCATATTGAAACTCTCCTTCTAGTCCTGATGATGATCCCATATTTGGCTTTCTGACAAAAAACTGATCGATCTCAATGTCACGCTTTAAACTTTTTTCCAGTATACAAATCACTGCACAGTCTGTGATCAGTTCTAGCGTGTGGCACAGACCGTGACAGCAGACAAAGTCACAGGATGAATGACAATTCAGACAAACAAAATAAACGTATGAAGAATACCCGAACAAAAAATAATTTATAAAAATTTTCCTATAGGAAAACCAATCTCCTGGAAAGTACTTTAATGACAAAGTAAAGAACAAAAAACTGGAAGGAAAGTATGTTTTTGGGGTGGAGTTAATGTTTTACTTTGAAACTTAAATATTTATTCCGTTGTCATAGGGAAAGTGGCTTGCAGATGAGAGAGAAATGGATTCCTTGACTTGTTTAAGAATTGAGTATTGACTTGGCCAAATGGCCTCGTACCCCTAACTAAACCTGTACTGTATTGTTATTAAGGTGGAATGATACTGTTTAATGTGGTATTATAACTTAGTCATATTTTTTTAGTTTTTTAAATGAGCTGTCTAAAGTGATATTATAACCTAATGATATATTTTTAATCTTTTAGGTAACAGGTTCATGTTCAAATTTCTCTCTTCCTTATCATAGGAAAAAAAAAAAAAAGGATGGTAGCATCCTATTTATTATTGCTTTTCTTGTGCAGATGTATTTACATGAAATAATATTAAATTCAATTGTCCTTATACATGACATGATGACAATGATTTATATTATCATTACAAGCACTTGAACCTCTTTGGTCACAGGTGGACGAAGATGATGTTTTATCATATTAATTTGGGAAGTGTAGTTGGAAATTTTATAGGATATATACATTTTTCAAAAGAAACACAACTTTGAAATTCCTTTTTTTTTTTTTTTCTTGGCCATAAGTTTGAAATTGTTGAATAACAACCTAAACTGGTCAATAATACATTGAACTGATTTATAAATTTTTTAAAAAATTTTATAAATAAAGTTGAATAAAATACTTTGATACCTACTTTAACTTTCCGTATTAAAGTGTACCTATAAAAAAATAAAACCATACATAAAACCACTTTATCTTGACAAAGACATTGTTAACGGTTGGACTTAGTTTTATTAGGTTTCGTACGCACTCGTTTTTTACTTGAGGTTTGTGAGTCCCGTGAATGATCCAACGCGGTTCATCCTTCTAGATGCTGGACGTCATTTAATGTTGATTTAATTGTGAATCAATGAAAATAAAATTGCTATAAAAAAAGGAAATAATATTTGGTAGGGTGATGATCAATTTAAATGCACTCAAAGTAGAAGTCATTCTACATTCTGAAGTAGATTACTCCTTTTTGACAATTTAAAATAGATTCTCCTTTATAGCGTATATATATTTAAATATTTTTTGAATATTATTTTTAACTTGCACGTTAATGGGTTAGCTATGGATTTAATTCAAATGGCCAAATGTGTTTCATGTCAGTAGTACGGTATTCTTAATCTTAAAGAAATGATATATGATAGCACGTAAAAGATAAACATGAGAAAGCATATAAGGTGGAGGGGTAGATAATTTCAACTTGCTTGATTATACGTGTGACTGATAAGTAAGCTATAAAGTGTCCAATCTCATGGAACTTGATGAAATGATGTGTTGAGTACTTTGAGATAGAAATCCTCTATCACGACAAAATATGCTCCAAATTTCAGAATTTAAGAAAGATTAGAATATTTATAGAGTTTAATTGTAGATTACATGGATAATAAAAAATTAAAATGAGTTATTTTTAATTGTTGAGTATTAAAACGGACTCTCATATGGATTTAATCTTATTAAGGACTTTTTTAGTGTAAGAATCTAATTGAAAAAAAAAATGGATAACAAACAAACTTGTCCATTGAGACTTAATTTAAATTCACAATGCCAAGCACCTTTAATCATCCCAAAGTAAATGAGCTTGGCTCTCTCAAGTCTCTTCCTATCTTAACCTATGGAGTGAAATTCAAATAATTACTTAGTATAGAGCCAAAATCATATATAATTATCTAAAATAACCATATAATATAAGATCTTACGTTAAATTGAATTAACTTAAATCCTTTTAATACAATGTTAATTTGTTATTAATTTAATTATATTAAGGTATTTTTTTTATAAATTCATTTAATGTACTAACATTGCAAGTGGTTAAAAAAAGAAATCAAAATTTCTCAAAATGACTCAAATGAGAAATCCATTGAAAAAATAACAAAAAAAATATCCAAAAAACTTTATAAAATATTAATACATTATATGACTCAATTTATGAAATATTAATTCCTTTTTTAACCATTAAAACATGAAAACATTAAATAAATTTATTCGAAAATATAATACATTATAATATATTTTCATTTATTATTAAATCAAATTAGATATGTGACTAAAAGTCACCATAGGTCAAGAGCCATACCAACCCCACCGATACTTTGCTAGTCTGCAAATCTAAAACTCGTCTTAGGTTCATGCAATTCCAAACCTAGGACACATGCCATATTTTTGTTAAATTAAAAATAAACAAAAAATCATAAGAAAGAAATTTCAATTTAATAAAAGATAAATCTAAAAATTTAAAATAAAAATTGAGGCTGAGGATAATATAGCCTTTAGTCAATTTTCTCAAAAAATAATCCAAGATGCCATAGAAGCATATCTAACCTTACAAAAATTGGCGAGGCCAAGTCAGATCGGATCTAAAAGGTAGAACGTTGCGGACCGTATTACCGGCTACTAATTTACTTTTTGTCGTCTGTTTAACCTAACTTTATATACTTTTTATGGTATGTTGTTTGGCTATAGTTAAAGTCTAAATTCTTGCCAAGGCCCCGATGGTGCATAAAAGATAAATTAGTTATATTTCCAATCCCATCGCCTATAAAATATAAAACTGGCCATATAATTATGTAAATAAGCTCATGTGGGAAATTTAAAGCAATCTATGCTAAAAAAAATGTTTAAAAAAAAATTCATCTACCTTTTAATACATAAAAGCATAATGTATAAGAGCATATTTAATGGTGGATTACTTAAAGAGTTGTTTAAGGTACCACATCAATAACTTAAGCAACTTTTACTATCGAGCAACTCTATATTTTATCAATAAGTTGCTTAAGAGAATTACTTAGTATTTTTTTAATAATTTTTTTAACAATTTTTCTACTTGAAGTGAGTTAAGAAACTCATTTTTTAAGTTGCTTGATTAAGCAACTCTCATATTAGCTCTTGTGTCAAGAACTTTATTTTATTGGTTATATGAAGTTGCTTGATCTAGGTTATTATGCCATGTAACCTCAATAATAATGGTCTAATAAACATTTGGAATGAGAAAATGTGTAATTTTCAATATACATGTACAATTTCTTTTGGCCAGTTAATATACATGTACTTAATTTATAAAATATGTATTCAGTACATTAAAATTGTATATTTCCTTATTAAACGTGCTTATCTGCTTCGGCCGAAAGAAAAAAAAAAAAAAAAAAAAAACTTATCTGCGACATGAGCATTATCCGTAGCTAAAGAAATACATGTATAAAAGGCAAAAAAAAAAAAAAAGAAATACATATATATAATATATAAAATTAATTACAAAAATATGACATGTGTTTTGATTAATTTACAAATATATGACATGTGTCAATTTTTTTGACAAATAGGTGATCCGAGTTTTATATAAAAATGTCATTATAATTAATTATTATTAGAGAGATATGTATTAGAGTCTTATTAGTTTAAAAAAATAGTTTAATAAAAAATATTATTAAATAAATTAATATTAAAAATTATTTTTAAAAAAGAAAAATTTAAAATTAATTTTATGACTAATAAAATATTAATACATATTATTAAATAATATTAATATTTTTATATAAAACTTGCTTTACTTATTTATTAAAAAATAATATAAATTATATATTTATAAATTGATTAAAATACACGACTAACTATATGAGATTAACTTTACAATTCGGCAAGGATTAGTGAAATGGAAGTTTTACAGGCTAATTTTTTTATCTGTGAAACATGATCTTGTATGTCTACGACCGTAATCATTACGGGAGACAGGACCCATGGGATACAATAATAACTTCAGTGCCTTTAGAGAAAGGGGAGAAAAAGCAAAATGGATCAACGCTAAGCCATGAAACCTACTTTTGGAACGTGTAGATAGTATGATGTTTGAAGTATGAACTCAAGGTGCAAACCATCTTGACTCTACGGCACGTGGCGGTTGAACTTGAAATCGACGACCATATGAATGCACCGACAGCTAATGAGACTGAAAGTGATGATTGGACTCAAAAACGCGTTGAGCTTGAGACTACATACATGTCATCCATCTGTATGGCAATTTCGGTCCGAAAAGACTTCAGCAATTACTACATAATTTTCAGGAAATCTATCACAATCACTTGGATAAAAGATCTCCCTAGGAACCTTCTGGTTCCGGTTTCGGAAAATAGGTAACCGGAGAACCAGCGACTTTTTATTGTTTTGGTCTTTTTTTTTTCAATTACAATGGCATAGAAGGAAAAAAAAAAAAAAGCCCAAAAAAATAGAGAAAAAAACAGGTCATTATACACGAGTTTGCTCCATTAAGGTATAGTTAATTACATTCAATAAGAACAAATATTATAAGCTCATTAGTAGTTATGAAGAAAAATAAAAAAAAAAAGTAAAATTAATGTTTACTTATTATAAACATTTTTAGGTACACGTAAAATGTGCGAGAAATAACTAAGTGATAACATAAGCATTTGAATTGGTTTTATAAGGAATTAAATTGCAAAGTGATGCGAGGGGAAAACTTTTATTTATAACATTTTACAGTAGTCTCGAAGGTACCTACGTACCCATTAGTCGAAATCAGACCGTCGTAGTTTCTTTTTTTTTTTTTTTGTAAAAACTTTATTATGTAGGTTAATTTTTAATTGGGAAATTAGAGCCATATTTAAGTAATAGACTAATTATTTAATTTTTGAAAATACCTTAAGAATCTAATTTAATTGAGAATCTTGAAAAAAATATAAAAGTCTCCTATTTTTTATGGGAAAAAAGCAATTTACTTATTTTTTTTCATATAATTATGAAAATCGATTTTTTCTACATGACAAAACGTTTTTTTTTTCTTCACTACCTAAAAGTGAAGGATGCTCACCGCAAGTCCGCTCTGGTGTAAAGCTAGCATTGCTTCCTTCAGATGTGTTGTAATTGCTAAAGTATTTATCTTCTTCTCTAAAATAATGGAATAATAGAAAGAAAAATGGAGTAATTGAGGTATATTTTATTTATCAACTTTGAATAGTATATATATATAAAAGATAGCAACAAAGGGCAAACTTGGTCAAATGTCAAAAAAGTCGTGATCCCCTTTTTGTGAGATTTGAATATACAATTAAAGTAATATATTTTATAATATTTGACTAGTCTAATTTTAGGAAGTAAATGACAGTAATATACAACTAATACAATTAAAATGATAAATTTTCCAATGGTCCCCCTCAAGTTGGAGAGTGAATATCGTAAAGTCCCAACTTGTTGCACAAACTCACAAGGTGCTCCTTACCTAATGCTTTCATAAATACATCTGCCAATTGTGAATATGAAGTTTCAAAGGAAGGTTTAATCATTCCAACTTGCATTTTTTCTTGCACTATATGATAGTCCATTTCAATATGCTTTGTACGTTAATGAAAAATTGGATTCACCAAGATGTGTAAAGTTGCATGATTATCACAGAACAATGGTATAGGAGTTGTCTGAGGAACCTGTAAGTCATGTAGTATATTGTATAACCAAGTTAGCTCCAAACATGTGTTCAACATGGCTCGATATTCAAATTTGATTGATGATCTAGAGACGTTGGCTTGCTTCTTGAGCTTCCATGATATGAGAGGATTCCCAAGGAAAATATAATACCTTGTAACTGATCTTCTTGTGGTGTGACAACCTCTTCAATCTAAATCACAAAAAGCTTTTGAAGAGAGCAATAGCCCTTGACTCGAAGTACCTTTGATATATTTAAGAATTCGAATGGCAGCATCCTGGCTCTTGCATGAACTGGCTTAATATGCGAAATGAATAGAATGTGTCTGGCCTTGTCATTGTCAAATAAATCAATATGCCTATCAGTCTCCTATACTTTCTTGCATCTTTAACGGTGTTCCATTAGTGGGAGTGAGTTTCAATTTTTGCTCCATTAGAAAACTATCCGAGTGTGCACCTAGGAGTCCTGAATCTTGTAAAATGTCCAACAAATATTTTCTTTGTGACATGAAAATGCCTTTTTTAGATTAGGAAAATTCAATACCCATAAAATATTTCAAGTTCCCAAGGTCTTTAATATGGAAGCGTTTAAGAAGAAATTTTTATAAGCACTCCATTTCATATAAATCATTTCTAGTGAGAAGTATGTCATCAACATATTTGAGGATTGTTGTAAAAGAGGTACCTTTAGCCTTGGTGAAGAGTGAACAATCAGCCTTTGATTGTTGAAAGCTAGCTTTTCAAATGGTGTATAAAAAAGTGGAAAACCAATTTCTTGATGCTTGTTTAAGTCTATAAAGAGACTAGTTGAGTCAACATATAGTGTTCTGCCCCTATCGACAAAGACCTAGTGGAAGCTTCTTTAGACGACTTCATTTAAATTGCCATGAAGGAAGGCATTTTAGACATCAAATTGGTAAATGTACCAATTGCAAGCAATAGCAATAGTGAGGAGACGTCGAAGCGTTGTAAGCTTATCAGTAGGAGAACATGTTTCTTGATAGTCAACACCTTCAACTTGATTGTATCCCTTAGCAACGAGACAAGCCTTGTAGCGCTCGATGGTACCATCTAATTTGTATTTGATTTTGTAAACCCATTTACATCCGATCGGTTTATAACCAACAAACAAAGGGACTAAGCTCCATATGTTGTTGAGTTGCAATGCTTCTAATTTTATATTAATAGTTTGTTGCCAATGTGGATCAAGGACTGCTTGAGCATAACTTGTGGGTTCAATGTCATTGGTAATACTAGCTAGAAAAGCAAATGTGAACCTGAAAGGCATGAATATGAAAGAAAATGGGAGAATCGATATCAAGTACCTTTTATAGAACTTGGTGTGAGGTGAAATGATTTACTTGAGATGACATTAGGAAGTCTCTATGCCATACCAGAGGTCTCTTAGGCCATGTTGATTGTCTAGGTGGTGGAGTTGAAGTGTCTAAAATTGGTGATGTTGCATTGGTCTCTGGTACTGACTTGGAGATCGAGTAGTGTTAGTGAGGACAATGGGATCTGTTTTTATGTCTAATGAAGTGATGGGATCATCAATATTGTTTGTTTCTTTTTGCTCAGGTTGGTGGGAATGGGTAAGAGAAAAAGCTAATGATAGAATGGGGCTAATTTTTATTGTTTCAGAAATGAAATTAGGAACAACAAAATCTGAATTTGATGTGGATGAGAAAGGAAAAGTAGTTTCATGGAACTTGATATCATGATTAACCAAATTTTTTTTTTTATTTCCATGTCATATAATTTGTATCCCTTTTGCCCAGTGAAATATCCATAAAAAATATAACGTCTAGCACGAGACTTAAATTTATGAATTTGGTGTACAACAATCGCATAACATAGACAACCAAAGACTTTGAGATGACCAAGAGATGGTGGTTTGTTATATAACATTTCAAAAGGTGTTTTATTTGAGAGCAATAGGGATGATAATCGATTAATGATATAAACAATTGTTAAAACACATTTGCCCTAGAATTTTAATGGTAAATGGGATTGAAAATGTAGTGCTCTTGCTATAGTGAGAATGTGGTGATGCTTTCTTTCAATAACTCCATTCTGTTGTGGAGAATAAACACAAGTTCGTTGATATTCTATGCCATGAAATCTAAAAAAATTTATCATAGACAAGAATTCTAATCCATTGTCTACTCTAACTGCTTTAACATAGGTGTGCAATTGAGTACAAGTAAAATCAATGAAAGATTTTAGAAGGCTTTGTGTTTCGGGTTATGTTTCATAAGGAATATCCATGTGCATCTTGTAAAGTCATCTGCAATAGTAAGGAAAAATTGCACTTGAGTGTGTGGGTACTTTGTGAGATCCCAAATGTCGCAATGTAATAAATCAAATGGAGCATGAGTTGATATAGAACTTAATGGAAAAAGGAGTCTAGTTTTTTGCCATGGGACAAACAGTACATTTATTTTCATAAGAAATATTATTTGAAGGTAATAATGAAGAGGCTAATTTAAAGGATGATGGTGATGGATGTCCAAGTCACATATGCCATAGGCTAGAAGGATGTGAGACATGATGGCAAGTTGGTGTTCTTTACAACGAGGCATGAAATAGAGACCACCATGTTGTTTACCTGAGCCAATCATCTTCTCCGTAGCCAAGTCCTGTAAAACACAAAAAGTTAGGAAAGAATATGGCACAACAATTTAAAGTAGTAGTGATTTTACTCACAAAAATCAAATTTAAGCGAAAGCTAGGAACACACAAAACATCATCCATGGTACTATCAGAATTGAAAGACATGGTGTTGTTTGAAGTGATTGGAGCTGTAGATCCAGTTGGTAGATTAACAATTGGTATAGATCATGATTGTGTTTTAGTAAAAAGTGTGGAATCTAAGGTTATATGATTAGTGGCCCTACTATCCAAGATCCATGGCTTAGTAAACACAGGATTAATTGAAACATCAGGAAAAGAGATAGACTTGTTGTGTTTGATTGTTTGGAAAGGAATTTTTCTATCATGGTGTTTTACTAGTTCTCAAGGCTTTTAAAACGATTAGCAATTATACATCAGGATGTTGCTCTAATACCATCTAAAATAATGGAATAATAGAAAGAAGAATGGAGTAATTGAGATATATTTTATTTATCAACTTTGAACAATATATATATTTATGAGTATATAAGCAACATATGGAAAGCTTGGTTAGAGATCAAAAAAGCTGTGATCCCCTTTTTTGTGCGATTTGACTATACAATTAAAGTAATATATTTTCTAATATCTTCACTAGTTATAGATTCTTCACTAGTTATAGATATCATATCTTGCAACCGCCGTGTTGCTCTATTCCAATCATCATTGCAAGCGAAGGCTTCTACGACAACTAGAGTTAGTCTTGACCTATACTCGTCTAATATAAGGCTAGCAGTGCTGAAAGCTTGTTCTATTGCAACAATTAAAGCTGGTGCCGCTAAAACCTATCTCGCGATTTTGGGAAGTATAGGATATGTCTTCAAATGCCCCTTCCATATTTCCAAAATATTGGATTCTCGTGCTTCTATGTTGTTGCCAAACTTGAAGGAGGTTATCATATACTTGTTGATTCATGAACCAATAGTAATCTCACTAGCTCCTCTATGCTTTTTCATAAGTCTATTCATGAATGTGAGGCTAATATGTAGACCGCTTATTGATAATGGTTCTAACGTTGACATGGGCGACAGACTCATAAGGACTTGGCCCCATAAACAAATGAAAAATGTGAATACAATTATGGAAGAATGTACCTAGCTCCTAGGTTAATTTAATAGGAATCACACTATATGCATTTTGAGTGTCTGATAGTTTGTTGACATATTCATAATACAAATTTAAATAACCATCAAGTCCATCACTCTTATAATGAGGATCAAGCAGCATAACAATAGGATAAATCTTCAGAACTTCCCAATAGTAATTTAACCACTTTTTGCACATGTCACTTACACAAGTCTGTAAGAATATATCATGCTTAAATTTATGTAAAATACCAACAATGTTAACTACGACAGTATACTTGCAAGAAAGTTTTCGTGCAATCATAAATAATTTTGAGGACTTGCAACCTCCTATTGTATAATTTTAATCGTTAGAATGCAATGGTATATTTGGTATGTGTATCATGACAAAACTACACAATGCATCTTTATGGTTGTTGACAGTAAAATATAAGCTACAGCTCACTCGGCTTACCATCGCCACAACTAAGCCCCTCAAACCAATAAGTCACCAACTGCATCTACTCGAGAAAGACCTATGCTAGGGAAAGCCTTGGTCCAACTTAGTGTTGAATCCCTAAATGCCAGTTACATCAATCTGCAGAAAGGTGCATGAAAGACCTCCCCATGAGCTCAATGGGAATCCTCTCCATAAGCTCAACCTCGAAGATAATCTCCTATGACCACCAATGAACTGCCATAAGATTAGGCTCATCAAGAACGACTTCTACCAGCTTACTCAAGCCTCCAAGCCATAAAGTACCTACATCCTAACTTAGGACTGGGGGGTCGAGAGACATAATTAGCCCAACCATACTCTCTACAACAGCCGCTCCTCAGCTCGAGTGCCTCCGTCACGGGTACTAGGTCTGCTACTAGGAAGAGATTATCCTTAGCCAAAGAGATTTGGTAGACCCATCCTGGTATGACCTTAAACACTATAAATACCCCTTTTCCTGAGAGTTCTACTACCTTTTTCTAATTAAAAATTAAATTAAGCATCAAAGTGGCAACACCGGGCAACCCCTAGCACACCTCTAACCACTTTTTCTGTGTTTGCAAGGGCTTATCTTTACTAACAAAATCGGCTCATGCAACACATAGCATCATCTATAGGAAGGCCCTTCCCTTCTTTCTCCTTTGAGAAACTCCTCTTTCCTCCACAAAAACCTACTTAAACCATATCCTTCTTTGTAAAAGAAAGGGGAAGAAAAACTCTACAACCACCATGCAAAGACCCCATCAAAGTAAAAAGCAGTTTGACTCAGCCGGTCAACCGATATCAACCCCACCAGACAATAGAATCCATGGGTTGTTGTGCCTAAAGTTAGCCACCACTATAACACTGTCGGTTCTTTAGACCCATAATGTATTCTAAAGCTTGAGAACCTACACTAGCAACTCATGCACAAAAATGTTAAAAGCGAACACTCTAATGCCCTCCTATAGGCTAAGATCATATATCTAGAAGAGCTAAGGAACCTGCACTTGGAAGAGCAAGCTTCTAGTGCATAATGGAGCACATCCCTAGCTCGTCTACCATCTTAGCCCCAAAATCACCTTGAAGGGCCATTGACGTGCCATGGTATCACCGTTGGCTAGCGTCTCCAATAGGGAACCATTCCACAGCTCAAGATCAACATTAAACGTCTGCAGGATGCCTGTTATCTCAAACTTAACAAAGCCCACCCAAGAAACCTCGTTAGAGCACAAGCACCCTAATACCCATTTGGACTTCCCCAGGACGAAAAATGAATGATGAGAAATGCTCGAAACTTGGATGCGCAGGCCCTAGCTCGACTAGAGATCATGAGGACCATACACTGATGCTCCCTACCAAGGAATCCCAACCAAGTTTAGAAAAAGAATGTGCCCTTCAAGAAATTAGAAACATGATGAAGAGGTCGTTAACCATTAAGGAAAGCTTTGAGGATGGATCCGCAGCAAAGATAATCCTAGGGAACATACCTTTTGTAGTCGAAATGTAGTTCGAGGTGCTGCGGACTGGAGCTCAACTCTTGAGCTTGGAGTCCTATGATGGAAGTACCAATCTTGAGGATTACATCGCCCAGTTTCAATCCACTATCATAGTGCATAACTTCTTAGTAGATGAAATTTGATGTAAGGCCTTTCCTACCACATTTAAGGGTACGACTCGGATTTGTTTTAACAAGCTTGAACTGAACACAATTAGGTCATTCAACCAATTTAGTGACCTTTTGTGGCTCACTTCATGGCAAGCAAAACGCCTGAAAAAGAATGTTTCCTATCTCTACATTGTACGATAGAGGTCGGGCGAACCCCTGAGAGACTACCTAGTGAGATTCAATAAAGCATGCTTGGAAGTGTCGAACATGAATCAGGGTATGGCCCTGGAGGCCATCAAACAAAGAGTCCTCACAGATAGCCCATTCTTTGATTTGATCTCAAAATGCCAGCTTACTATGCTGGAGTAGGTAAGAGAGAAGGCACATAAATACATTCGACAAGAAAATACTAGGAACGCTAGGAAGGAGGTCAAGGTAAAGGACGAGCCTGCTCGAGCAAAACCCAATCAGCATCGAGATAGGGGGCTACAGAAGGTCATCGCGACTTCAAAAATCAAGCCAACATACATCGATGCCACCAAGATAGTGACAAGAGAAAGCTCTTCCCTATGTACAATGAGTTTACTCCTTTGAAATTGCCTGTGCATGATGTGTTCCTCGAGGTGAAGAACTAAGGCCTCCTACTTCCCCTCTCCCTCGATGAGACCTAGCCCAATGCAAAAAGAATCAAAAGAATATTGTAAATATCATCATGATCACAGGCATGATATGAGGATTTGCTGACAACTCAAGAGCGCCATTAAAGATTCCATATGATGTGGTTGGCTTAAGCAATACATTGACCACGACTTCAGGCCTAAACCCTTCGCTTAGAGGCGAAGAATTAAAGAAAATAAGGAGGAGTTGGGTAGTCAAGACAACCCAAACTTAGTTCGCCTAACTCAAGAATGCCATAAGGAAATCAACACCATCATAGGTGGACCTCCAACCTCACCTAGAGCAAGACTACCATTAGGCCCAAATGGATCCTGGTAGGTGATGAACCCAGAACCCAAAAGAACTAAGATCAACATTACCATCTCCTTCACTGATGAGGATTTCAAAGGATTTCAAGCTCCTTACCAAGATGCTCTGGTTATCTCTGCTCGCATATCGAGCTAGGAACTTGAAAGAGTATTGATCGATACGTGTAGCAATGCAGACATCCGCTTCAATTAGGCTTATGAACAAATGAAACAAGAGTTAAGGTCAAAATTGAGACCTTATGATCACAATCTATATGGTTTTGATAACCAATCAGTTCGACCTCAAGGGATCATCACCCTACTTCTCTAGCTGGGTGAAGGGATGTGTTGCGCTACACACCAGATAGATTTCCTTATAGTTTACTGTTAGCTTCCATACAATGCTATATTAGGAAGAGCCATGCAATCAATATTCGACATGATTGTCTCCTAACCGCACCTCAAAGCTAAGTTCCTCACCCTAGTAGGGATAGGAGTATGCTAAAGAGATCAAGAATAGTATAGAAAATTGTACCTCAAGGCACTAAAGGGAAATCACATGTACCTCGTGGATACTGAGCCAAAGAACGAGTTTGAGCATTGAGGTGAACCCGCTAAATTCACTAAGAAGGTTACCTTAGATGACAATCCCGAGTACACCATGAAAACGGAGGCATCGATCTCCCCTAACATAAGGGAGTCGACCGTGGTCACACATTAGCTGAACATTAGCAAAACCTAGAGGCTAATCCACCAAAAAATCAAGCACTTTGCCCCAGAAAGGCAAGTCACCATTGAAGAAGAAGTCTAGAAGCTTGTTTAAGCTAGATTCATCAAAGAATAAACACTTAACCTAGTTGGCCGATGTAGTCTTAGTCAAGAAACCAAGTGGGAAATGGCAGATGTGCATGGATTATATCGACCTGAACAATGCATATCCGAAAGGCTATTTCTCGCTACCCTGAATTGACTAGCTCATTGACGAAACCTTAGGGCATGAGTTGTGAGTTTCATGAATGCCTTCTCAAGCTATGGTGTGTGAAAGAAAAAAAGTGTCAGACTGAGTTTTAAATTTTTATTTTCTTTTCTAAATCATTGTCTAACTACGGTCTCCACAGCATCAGATGTAGCATAGTAGAAAAATCTAGGTCGTATTTCAAGGGAAAGCTAGTGAGTACTTCTACTTTCGCTCTTTTCCTATTATCTAGCCAAAAAAAAAAAAAAAAAACAGAGGGGTTTTATCACTAGAGAAGCTAAGATAAGCCTAATATAACAAAAGAAACAACAAAAATCAACAGCAAGTTTCACAGCAAGCATGGAAGAATAAGATAAATCAATTCACAAGGTTGCTTGGGTCATGCTTCATCTTAGGTCTATTCATATAACTCAAGAAATTCTTAGAAAAAAGGCTATGTTGATTATTAGACCATCGGATTCACTAATGTAAATTTAAGCCTCTTTCAAGGTCAAATTCTCTAAATCTAGACTAGATGTCATGCTCCAAAAGGTACCCTGGACCTGGCAATCCATCACCTATGGTATTAAAACTTAAGAATGGCTTCCTGAAGTCATGCAAAAGCTTCAACACTATATGTAAGGCATCTATCACAACAATAGGAGACTCTAGTGGGATTTCTAGTTCGAAATATTAAATATATCATACAAGAAATCTAGATAAATATCTAACTTCAACATTATAGGCATATGCTCCTTACATCATCTTAAGGGCATTCCTCCGATAAATCTTCAAAGAATACAATACCAACTTAATCTTTCACATAAAGAATTAATACTAGAACTAAAATATTTTTAAGGAAATCTATTCTAAGATCTTCAAAAGGATTTCCCCTAACAACTTCCCAAAACATAATTCCACGTGGGTATATGAAGTCCTCGGGCAAAAGAGATATCAGTCTTATGTCAATAAAAGTCTAATGGGCTGTAAGCTCAACTAGCTTAGTGAGAATATTTTTGGATTAACATACTCGTATTAATAAATTCAAAAAAGTTATCAAACAAGTATATGAAGTGCATCAAGCAAGTGAGCAAGCAATACATATGATCTATTGGAAATCAGATGTTTGAATGGATTTATCCCTTCATTTGGGGTTAGGTGTTTCGGGCTCTTTAAAACCTATCTTTGAAATCCGACCATGTAGTTTATTTCAGGCTTCTACTTCCTCCATCTTGAAATAGTTCATTCGGGCTTCTATTCGCCCATCTTATAGACTTACGGGTTCCTACGAACTCCCATCAAGCACAGTAGCTAATGAAATGAGACTAACTATGTGATATGCATGAATCAATTAATAAAACTTGTAATATGTGATTATGGCAATTTAAAGGCGATTATAGAATTTATAGACACTCCATTACGATAGTAGAAACATAATTTAATTAACAACAATTCATGTCTCGATTTATTTCGTATACTTTTAACCAATATTATCAAGAATATTCCATTTTCTCTGTTTCTTACTTCTAGTGCATCTAGCTACAAGCACAAACAAGTGCATAAAAATAGGAGATAAACTCACTCGGCCATTCTCGCTAAAATTCTTTATTGGTAGTAGTTCTCTGAATATGGATCCTCCCAAGCTTTGTTACCTAAACGAAAGAAATACCCGAAATGAGTATTTCGTGAAAGTTCTACTTGAACTTTCTGATTCTATTTTAGTATTTGTGTTAAAATTCAGATAGAAGAAAATTCCAACTTAAAATAGATATAACTTGCTCATTTTAACTCGAAATTTCACATATTATATACCATTTTCTACCTACTCGAAAAGATCTATCCATTTATAAAGTTATTTTTGTCATAAAAAGAAATTTAGGTTCTAAAAAATCACGGTACGTAATAGTTACGAAATTATCAACCTTAAAATATGATTTTCCAAACTTTTCTTTACATAAAAATCCTTAAGCAAATATATAGGTATGTATATGTTTAGAAAAATCCTTTTGATACATAAATAAACTTATATTTTATGCATGAATCGATTGGTGTTGTCTCAACAATTATTTTTCGCAAAACAACTTGTCTTATGGTTTTGAAAAAATTGGACTTTGAAAATTTTCTCTTTAAGTGGTTTGAAAGAAATTAAAAATTTTGGTTTATTATAAATAAGTGTTTTCCTTTTATAGTTTTAATTCCTAACTCTTCAATGATAAATTAATTTCCAAAATTTGGTCCTTTAAATTATCTACCAATTTTATTTCTAGTGATTGAAAAATAAGGTTTTCAAAAATTTTCTTAAGTTGTTGGTATTGTCTAATATTTAGAGTTGCGTTAAATGTATGTTTTTCTCTCATTTTTATATTCTTCTACTTCTTTAGAAAATAAGTTTGCAAACTTCACTTTCTTGGTAAATTTTATTTCTTTAAGTTTGTTTCTAAAATAGTGAGTTGATTTTACCTTCATTTGAAAAACTTGTTTTATTCCTAATATTTATCAAGTGGTGGCATAATCCTTTTAGATAAGTTTATAAGAAAAGCTTTCATAATAAAGAATTATCAACATTAGAACTTAGCAAAAATTTCATTTTAACTTTGAAAAAAGAAAAACAATATTAAAAATTAAGTCTTGTAGAAGCTTACTTAGTAAGTGATTTTCAAAGTCTATGATGAATCTATTTAAGTTTTATAAAAGATATGGTTGGGTGCTAAAAATTATATTTTTATGGAGTATTTAGTTCTGATTTATAAAAGAAATGAGTTTCTTTTATTATTTGAAGAACTCTTCATTACTAATACCTTAAAATTTATGATTAGCTTGTCTAAGCTTTTGAAAAGAATTTATTAAAAACAATACTTAGGTCTTTTGTTGAAAAATCCTTTGTTAAGTGATAAGAAATTTTTTTTACCTTTCATTATTAACGAAAGAACCCATTTTTATGTTTATTAAGACAACAACATTCTAATCATACATGAATGTGATTATGTAGCAATGAAAAAGGATAAGAATAATACATAATAAGATAGAAAGAAATATAATAAGCAAATAAGCATAATAATATGGTCAAGTATTGGGAACCTTAGCTTCATTCAAGGTATCCCGATCAAGTTTTGGAGCCTTGGCTTTATTAAGGCTTCCTAGGACTAAGAATAGACTATTCCCAGAAAAGAAAAGAAAGAAAGAAAAATCATTTTAAGCGCGATAGGAACAAAAATCTAAAACTAGAAAGACTAGTCTTAATTTAATAGCATGAAACAAGTAAATAAATAAATTGCAATGCATAAATAAAAAAATAAATAAATGTTGTGTTAGTAAGCTCATATGCTCTAGGAAATATATACATAAATATATTTACTAACATTATAGGAGTTAGATTAGAATAATAATAACAACATATTAACATTATAACAATCTAAAACAACCAATTATAAATTGAGATTTGTTCTGACAAATCAACAAAAACATGAACATAGTATTGCTTCCATAATAATTATTTGTTTAGGAAACACACACCATGGTCATGTAAATTACATGAAATGGTAAAGAAAATATAGGTAGAATTTTACTAAGTTTAATGGAGAATTTCAAAAGAAGCAAATGGGTAGTGTGATTGTTATTTTTCTTGAAGAGTGTGTGAATAGTAGAGTGTTTGAGATGGAATTGTTTAGAGAGAGAATTTGAGAGAAAAATTTGGTAGAGTTTTATTAAGCTTTGAGAAGTATGTGTAAAGTGTGTAGGAGGGAAGGGGTATTTATAGAGTTTTGGAGTGAAAATTAGATATAATAAAATAAAATAAATAAAAAGGAAATAATTAGATGGGGGGGGGGGGGGGGGGTGGGGAGGGGGGTTTGTGCGGCGTGATTAGAGAGAGAGAGGGAGGGAGAGTTTTGTTTTGTTTTGTATTTTTTTG
Organism: Combretum micranthum; assembly: GCA_024138025.1. Classification (NCBI taxonomy): domain Eukaryota; kingdom Viridiplantae; phylum Streptophyta; class Magnoliopsida; order Myrtales; family Combretaceae; genus Combretum; species Combretum micranthum. The sequence continues at coordinate 51,184 of JAMXBD010004492.1, forward strand.
TAATGAAAAGTAATAATGTATAAAGTGTGATGTAAATAAAGTTGTATTGGAAATAAAATTATAAGAATATGTGTGCAAATTGTAAGAAGTAGATTGTAAGAAAAAGTAAAGATAGTGAAATAGTAATGAATAGTAGAAATAGTATTATGAATAGTAAACTAGACAAATAAATATTAGTATTAATAAAAATATGTGTAAACGAGTTGTATCTGATCTTTTTAGTTGCCGAAAAATTATAAAATTGATATTTTTGAAATCCTTTGTATAATTACAAGTCTTTTGTTGTTATTGGAATATTTTACTATTTCGGGCATCGGAGCATGTTTTTTTCGAGAATTGATCCCGTTCGGGTTTAAAACGAATCGAATTTTGACAAATATGATCTTTTTAAGTTATTATATTTTTCCGAACTATAATCCATCATTAACTTATTTCTATGTTCTCAATTTCGAGCACAGGATTGCTGGAGTTGAAACTGCTAGATTATCTTGATCCTAGTTGACTTGAATCTCTGATTTGACTAAGGTTAGGGTTTATTCCAACTTTACCCTATAAATTGAGGGGTTTACACTAGACTATCAAAATCTCTCTCAAGTATCATCTGCCTAGATCCACATAAATAGCAAGAATCCTTTATTTTAGGAATCAACCCAATGAATCCAAAAAAAGCGAGAGAAGGTTTCACCTGTCCTCTCTCGAGGTAGTTAGGATCAACTATCATCAATAGCCTAGATCTATTCATTAAAATGATCTCTTGGCCTATTCTAATGAAATCAGACATGAACCCCATATCATGGCTATATAGATTCAAGATATATTAAGCTTAAGCTATTAAATTCAATAAATCAACACCTATTCAAAACAAGCACAACAAAACTACATGAAATCAACCAAAAGATCCACAAACCCAAACAAAATCGACTACCCTCCATGAATATAGCAAGACAAATTAATGAATAAGAGAAATAGTAAAAGCCTAATGAGATAAAGCAATAAAGATAAATATCATTGTTGAATCAAAGCGTTTAGGCACAAAGCTACTGTGAAACCCTACAAATCTATTAAATTCTCTCTTTATAAAGGAATATTTATGATATTCTTTCTTTAAATGTCATATTTTCCCTTTTGGGTATTAGAGAAATATGTCTTAGTACGTTTCTAGTGGCTATTAGGGCTCTCAGAATCTGTCCTTTTTTTTCTCCGTAAAATGACAGCAAGATGGGTTTTTATATGCTACTGATTTCATCCCTCCATTCTGCCCTTGCTGTGCTAGAGGGAAAGCTAAAAATAAAAGGCTTGTTCCTTGTAAAGTCTAGCCCAAACTTGCTTTATTTGCTTTCATTTCTTTTAAATCATCAAATAATCTTCCAAATGAGCTATTGAAAGCCTAAAATGAATTTTAACAAAATAAATGTCCTTTTCTTGATTATATCACAAAATTTACATAATAAATATGTCCAAATAAGCATAAAAATAAGTTATATTGACACTTATTAGGCTACAATCAAATTAAAATGAGCAAGGCCAAAGAGGTTCACACCTCTTTTCTTACATCTTTTAGCATGTATTGCCATAAAGTATGTGTTTTGGACTAACAAATTCTAAGCCACCTTCCAAAGATTGGTCACCAAAGTATTAAAACCTCAAATTGACAAAAACATGGAAGTCTATGTAGACAACATGATCATAAAAAGAAAACGAGCTAAGGACCACCTGCACAACCTCCAATAAACTTTTGATCGCCCCCCTTCTATAATTTAAAACTTAGCGCATAAAAAAGCACCTTTGGCACCTCATCGAGAAAGTTCTTGTGTTATGTCCTATCCCAAAGAGAAATTAAAGCCAACACTAACAAGATGTAAGTGCTCTTAGAAATGAGACCGCCTTCCTTAATCAAGCAAGTGCAACAACTAGCTAGAAGAATAATCGCTCTAAGTAGATTCCTTCCTAGGAGCACCAATAGATGTTCGAAATTCTTCAAGATCCTCAAAAAACCTGACAAATTCAAATGGATAAGAAAATCATAAGAAACCTTCAATGAACTCAAACGTTTCCTAGTAGAACCTTTGATGTTGCCAGTTGAGTCTTTGTACCTATACCTTATGGTAAGTGATAGAGCTCTCTTGTTGGTCCTAACCCAAGGAGATGGTAGACAACATCGGCTCATATACTATATCAGCCATGTCCTGTAAGGGCCGGAACAAAGATACACAAAATTGGAGAAGTTTGCTTTAGCAGTAGTGGTATTAGCATGTTGCTTATGCCCATTGGTATGGTTTTGTTTGGTGTTGGTTTGTTGGATTGAAAACCATTTCAAAACACTACGAAGTTAAATTTTCTAAAATTTATAAAACTAATAGGTTCAGTTCAACTTCGGAAGCAATTACCAATATCAAGTAAGCGTACCTACCAAGTAGCATAAAAATATTATGTCGTATTCGAAAGGATCATTAGCATCTATTTTACTCACTTCTCATCTATTATCTAGTCAAAGAAAATTTAGAAAGCCATGATAAAAAATAGAAGTTATTCTAAGGTTAGTGAAAATTTACTAGTGTTTTTAGGGAAAAATTAAAGATAGGTTTGCGAAAATGCAAGATGGAGGCTGAAGGTTTTGCTTCACCAATTTCTTATCATGTGATTTCTTGGCAAACTCAAGAAAAATTGTATGCCAGTGTATTTGCATTGTCGAAATCATTAGAGTAAGCTAAAGCCTCTCTCAAGGTCAGTAGCTTTAGGTCTAAACCAACCACCAGAATCTCTTTACAAGTTATTTGCAGTTTAGACCGCATAAAGTTTCTTTTTAAAACCATCCTAATGAATTTCAAAACAAGCGACAAAAATTTTTACTCTCTCTCAAGACAATTATGAGCAATTCCATTAGTAGCTACATATCTATTCAAAAGAATGATCTCTTAATCTATTTAGTTGAAATCAAACATAAATCTAAAAGGTGCACCACACATTTAGATCTATGAAAATAAGTTCAAGCTAAATTATAAATACTCAGTAAATAATTACTTGAAAGCGCATTTGAAATCACATGAATCAAGATTTGTGTTCACAAATCCTAAGCGTAGGAGATTATTTCTCCATGGATGCAAACATTAAGCACGGTTTTTGAAGAAATAGAATGAAATTAACAAAGAATATTACAATTGAAGTTCAGAATCTTGCACAAATACAAACAATGGGTTAGAATGATTTTACCCAAAAAACTCGAGATTTCTAAAGCAAGAAGAAAATAGTTCATTTGCCTCAGAATTATCTCTCTATGCTACGTTAGGAAATTTACGATTTGTTACAACATACTGATTGCAGGCTTATCCACCTTTATTTATAGGTTCGAACACAAAAATCATGACGATTTTATTCATTGATGTGACAAATTCTTTATAATAGAAATCATCCTTTATTTCCATGCATGCATCATAAATGCCAGCTCATTGGATTAGTTGTTGCGTGGTAGGTCGAGCGCTTAAATATTGCATGAAAGTCAAGGCTTAACCTAAGCTGTGGCATTTTGCTAAAGTGCTCGAGTTTTTTTTTCATTCTTCAATCGAAGGGTAATCTAAATATGTCAATGGCTCAACACATGGGCTCGACTTAAGTTCTTCTTTTTGAGCAAAGCTCTTATCTTTATCCAGCATTCGATGCAGGTCAAATCTAGGGCTCAACAGTATAGTATGACAAAAGATGTTTTTCAAGTCCAGGTCAATCGCCTCAAAACATTCATCGAGGGTTACACTGAGGGCTCAATTCAGGGCACAAATTTTCCTTGTTTTGCCTTAATGTTTAGGCCTCGATAAGCACTTTTGCAGGGCTCAATAGGAAATCTATCTTTGAATTTTGTTATTGTTTTGCTCCAACTCTGATCCAAAACACTTTAATTCTTCTTCCTTTGATTCTAGGAACTAAAAAACAACATTTAAACATTAAAAGCACTAGATTCATAGGAATTTATCTAAGAATGCATCAAATTAAGCCTAAATTCCTATGAAAAGATTAAACTAAAAAGGAGTTATCACCTATACTTCCAGGGCACACCAAATCATTGTCCTTACCAATGCACTAATAAGGACAGTCCTCTAAAAACCTGACTATTTGGGAAGAATGATGAAATACAGCATTGAGCTCAACACATATGGAGTACAATATCAACCCCGAGACATAATCAAGGCATAGGTTTAGAAGATTTATTGGCTAATTATACAGAGGCACCCGAGCCTGGTCATTAACACAAAGCTGTATGGATCCTATACAGAGAGGGAGTAGAACCGGTCTAGTTTTAGAAGGACCCCATGGTGTCAAAATCCGATGTGCCTTGAAATTTGGTTCCTTATTGAGAAATAATGAAGTAGAATATAAAGCCTTGATAGCCGAGCTCAAGCTCGCCACAAATGTAGGCAGACACAGGGGAACTTAAAATTTTCTCAGACTTCTAGTTCATAGTACAATAAGTTAAAGGCACCTATGAAGCGAAGAGTGAAAAAATGTCCAAATATCTAGTGGCAATCCAATCTCTCATGAGGGAATTACCCTCTAGGGACATCATCAAGATACCTAGAGCTCATAATTCGAAGGTTGATGAACTTTCCGAACTCTCTTCTATGATTATACCCAACATGAGAAAAATAAAAAGGAAAATCTTTGCGGAATTCCTTCATGAGAAATCTACTATAAGAAAAACCTAAGAGACGCTTGAGCTACAGCAGGCTCTCTCCATCAAGCTAGATGACATCGGTAAAAGGGTACCTGAAGGATGGCACTTTGCCAAAGACAAAGTTGAAGCAAAGAAGTTGATGTACAAAGTAGCTAACTATACCCTAATCAATGGAGTCCTGTACAAAAGGGGTGTCATATTCCCTTTCTCCACTGTTTATGCCTAGAAAAGGGATAATAAGTCTTAGAAGACCTCCATGTTAGTAAATGTAGCAATTTTGTCAAAACCTAATCTCTACATACCTGAGTTGTCCAAGCTGGCTAGTTCTGGCCAATGATGAAAACTGATGCCAAGGAGTTCATACAACAATGAAAACGGTGTCAAAAGATCTCCCCTATTGACCATACTCCAAGTGTGAATCTACTTTGCCTCACCAACCTATGGCCATTCACCATGTGTGAACTAAATATCCTTGACTCTTTCCTCCTTCCCACCCCACAAAAAAGGGGCAAATTCATCATAGTTAGATGTAATTATTTCACAAAATGGTTAGAGGCCGAAGTAGTAGCAAAGTTCGTCCAGCACTTTCTCTATACGAGCATCATAGTCAAATTTAGAGTCCCACACTCCATCATGATGGACAACGGAAGCCAGTTCAATGCCAAAAGAATCAAAGATTCTTGTGCTAAGTACAAGATCATGGCATACTACACTTCAATTGCCTACCCCCGAGCTAATGGCTAAGTCGAGGCAATCAACAAAACCATCATGCAAAGCTTAAAAGCCAAGGTCAACTGCTTAAGTGGAAAATGGGCAGACAAACTACCAACATCTTATGGGGATATTGCACAACTAGAAGAGCCCCAATTGAAGAAACCCCCTTCCGACTAGCCTTTGTTTTTGAGGTTACTCTTCTTATTGAGCTTGAGCTCCCCAGCATCTAAGTCAAATCCTATAATGAACCCATCAACGAGGTAGGCCTAAGGGCCAAGCTAAGTGCTATAGAAGAAACATGAGACATAGTGAGCAAAAGGGTTGCAACCTATCAACAAAGAGCCGTTAGGAACTATGACAAAAAAAGTCAAACATAAGATTTTTCTCCTAGATGACCTTGTCTACATAAAGCTAAAGGCTATTGGAGCAGAAGGGTTCGTGTGAAGCTCACCTTAAATTGGGAAGACCTTGTTAGAGCCAAAGAAGCCTTGGGGAATGAAGCATATAAGCTTGAAACATGCAAAGGCGAACTCATCCCTAGGACTTAGAATGTCAACAACCTAAGAAAGTTCTATAAATAAATACCAATTACCTTCACCACATGCATGTAAATTTCAAAATATGACACTATGAAGTCATGGAAAGATCGTAAATAAAAAAAAAATTTTGCATTAACATGCTCTTTCCAAATCCTCTCTAAATTAAAACATAATACAAGTTCAATAGCGACCTTGGGAGTTTAACAAAATCTAGCCTCGTGTGTTGAATAAGCTAGGGCAACTCCCTCTAAAGGGTAACTCCCCCTGTGAGCTCGAGCAACTCTCCTTGTGAGCTCCAGTAACTTCCTCCTAAAGGTAACTCCCCTCGTGAGCTCCGGTAACTCCCATCGACAGCTCGCATAACTCTCTCTTAAGGGTAACTCTCCTTAAGAACGCAGGTAACTCTCTCTTAAAGGATTGAGGCTATACGGGAGGACACAGCTCGTGAAAATTATCCAAGAGTTACTATCAACGCACTACCTAAAATATCAATTACGAGATAGAATTATTTGAGAGTAAGGCTAGATAAAGTGAAAAGAAAAAAAAAAAAAAACAAGTTCATTGATTTGAAGCAAATTATTACAGTAGCTTTGATTAGTGTCTTGGCCAGGGTAGTTTAACTAGCATTCCAGCCAATAAATACAAAGTGAGATTTTTACAAGCACGAAAATCTCTAAAGGCACTTCAAGCTTCGATAGAAGAAATGACTTGAACTTCAAATTAGAAGAATTGAATCCCCAACCTTTGGACTACTACTCGAAAATGTGGATTTGGACTGAACACGACCCCACTACTCTGACCTCCCAAGCGCGATCTTGTCAGGTCCCCAAGCTGCACTATCAATCAAAGTCAACTACTAGAAGTTGACTAAGGCGACAAGGAATCCTAGCTTAAGAAGCATCTAGTCCGAGCACCTAGTCCTTTCCCAGTCAACTCACCCTTGAAGAGGAGGGAGACGCCACTTCCTCCATGATAAACTTGGCTCCGAATAAGTAATCAAGAAACCAAGCTCAAAGATGAGAATAAGCTCCTACATACCCTGCTAACTCCACTTGCCATGAAAATACCCAAAAGAAAAGAGCTAGAAAGTAGGAGAAGGAGTTGGATGCCCTCTCCACAATGACCTCGACCTCGAATAGCACACCAAAGAGCTAGATCATCGATGGAGAATCAACCCCTACTTGCCTAGAACACGTCACTATAGTCACCACAACCATCTAACCTCAACTTAGGAACCACAAAAGAGAAACACAGCCTTAGATCAAGCGGCCGGGGTGAAAATGAGAATTGAAACTTAGGCAACACACCTAACCCATCAATTGACCTCAATGATGGACCTACGTAAACAAGGACCGCAGGGCTTCCAGCCCCCTCAAATGTCTTCTCCTTACTAGTAGAGGTCCCTATGAACTCAACTTACCCAACCAAAGCAGTTCGACTAAGGGCGACCACATTATTTTGTTTTAAAAAAAAAAGAAAAAGGAAAGAGAGTTTCACACAAGAAGGAATTCGAAGTAAGAAGACCACGGTTGGGATGTAAAGAAACACTTTGCCTAAAAAGAGCTATTTATAGGTGGGGATGAATCACACTAGAATCAAGATTAAATGCCACTAAATCTTAAGAATCTCGAGTAAAATTCACCCGAGCCATCTGATTAGACCTTAGAAACATGTGAACAATGGAAAGAAAAGCCTCCTAGCATGCACAACTTTACCTATAGACTAATGCCATCACCTATGGCCAGACTACCATAGGCCTGTCGCTGGCTAACAATCAGATCAACAAGTCCAAATTGACTTACACAATCGATGCTCGTTAAATAGAAGACCAAACTAAGGAGGAAGAGGTTATTGATATCAAAGATCAAGCTTGTTAAGCTCTAGAAAGATCCTCAGAAGGGACGATTAAATTATAAGTACTTAGTGGGATTCTGAATAGTACTAGAGAAAGGGTCAACTCATGTATTAATCGTCAAATGAGAACCCATAAACTAAAGACAAAATGATAACCGAATTCAATAAAGGAAAATTAAAACAAGCAAGGCCAACAAAAGGCCAACAAACACCTAAAACTAGCTTATTACCAAGCTCGCCTATAAAAAAATAGAGAAAGATACAATAAAGAAAAACACATAGCTCAATCAACTCTACAATCAATAAAAATCTCTTCACTTGTCATAGCTCGAGGAGTTGCAACTGTAGCTTCGACCCGACCTTCTAAAGGAGCACTACAAATGATTCCATCTAGACCCATCACATGGGGCTCAGCCGTAGGAGTGACCTTGGGAAGCATAGGTTTGGGAGCTTGCTGATTGGGCCCTTGGGTTATAGTTTGGGGAGATTATGAAGATGATTTTGATGATCACTATTGCTTACATATCGCGTTGGCTTTGTGGATCATGTTACAAAACATGAAGTCGAAGTATTTAAATAATTTGTAAAATATGATAATAAGTTCTGCTCAACTTCGATTGCAATCACTGATATTAGGCAAACATACCTAAGTAGCATAGAAAATATTTATGTTGTATTCCTTAGGGATTGTTGGCATCTACCATACTTGCTTTTTATCTATAATCTAGCTAAAGAAGAGTTAACAAAACATAGAAAAATAGAAGTTATACTAGGTTAATGCATATATGCATGTTTTTAGGGCAAATTGTAAGATAAGCTTGTTAATACAAGAAAAGCCTTACTGATTGCTA